>VZRW01008289.1:0-12459 GCA_013398125.1 Aegotheles bennettii
AAAAAACCCCAACAACGTGAAAAACAACACAGCAAGCAACCAATCAGTGCCCCCCAGAAAGAAAAAGCTGTTGCCTTTCTATGGGACCAGAGGGTGTGTTGGGGATCCAGGCAAGGCAATGTGTCCGGGATCTAGGCGAAGCTAGGCGATGTAATCCCAAGCTGGCAGCAAGCTACCCCAGAGTGCTGGGTGCATAGAGCCAGCTGCCCTTCCCAGCACTCAATGTCCTTGCTGGTATTGTAGGTTGAGTAGTATCTCAACATCCAACTCACAGAGCACATCCTGCTTCTTCCCCTGGTGCTCAGGCACTGAAGGTACCCTAGTGCCTCGAGCCCCGCCTTTTAAGGTCCACCCCCCTTGTTAGGCCATTAGCTTTATTATTATTAAATAATTAGCACCTGAGTGTGATGACCAGGAGGGCTGCTCTGTCAATCAACAATCAGGTAGCCCTCTGGTCAACCTCTACAGGGTGGACGGGGAAGGTGACTGGGAAAGGGAGCAGGGGTTGGGAGGGAAGGAGGACCTGAAGAATATGAGGCCAGGACACCAGCAGGTTTC
The DNA here is from genome assembly GCA_013398125.1 of Aegotheles bennettii. NCBI lineage: Eukaryota > Metazoa > Chordata > Aves > Caprimulgiformes > Aegothelidae > Aegotheles > Aegotheles bennettii. Next base: position 559 of record VZRW01008289.1, read on the forward strand.
ATTAGACCTCATCTTTCGTACCCAGGTCAGCATGCCTGGACCACCCTGGGACAAACCCTGGCCCATCTGTGAGCCACACTCACCCCAAGAGCCAAGGCTTTAGGATCACCTGGTTTCCCAGTGTCCTCCCTTTTGAAGGGATCCCAGAAAGTTGCAGGTCAAGGTGCGGATTTTGGTGAAACTTCAAGCAGTTGGTACTGGCTCAAACCACAGATGGTTCAATGAAAAGCAAGCAAAAGTTATCACAAAAGGATAAAATAACATTTTTTTAAACTAATCTCACAGGCCTTTGTCGACTGGATCTTGGGTTTCTTGTATTTTTTTAATACTCAACAGAACATCAGCATGTTCCTCTGCTGAAATCCATCACGGCCTGGAGGAAACAACCCCCTTTTTGACATGCCTACACAAAACCCTTCCAGAACAGGTATATCACGCCTCAGGCAGCCACTGGACACTCTGCCCCATGGGACTTACCACGGGTGGCCCTGCCAGAATCATGCATGAGACCAGCCTATGGGGCACCAGGCCATCCATGGAGAGAATGGGAAAACCCCCCAGAATGGGAAAATGCTACTGCCAGGCCCACAGGGATGAGGAGGCCACCAGTGCTTCCCTTCAGATGGTCTGCAAATACTAAACAAGCTGTGCCTGCATGGTTTCTCATGCTGGCTTTCCCCTTGCTCCAGCAGGTGAACACTGGTCATTTGGCATTCTGCCCAGCACCACCTTGTATCCTGAGTTGGCACCATCACCTGCAGGATACCATCACCAGAAGGGTATGCAGGTGGAGCTGCATCCCTGAGAGCAGCGCCGCCATCCCTGCTTGCCTCAGGGTTCTCTGTCAACAGGCACCCCTCTGCCTTCACTGCCGCCATACCTAGGATTTGAAAACCAGTCAGGGAAGTGAGATGGACAGTAATGAGGGAATTGGTTAAAAAATCCATACTCCTCATGACTGTTGGATCAAAAAGACATGCACATGAGGTATCTGCACTGCTGTGTCACTCTTCTCCACACCTCCCCACCCACGGGTACTGCCACAGACATGCATGAGCCAAAAAGGGCAGGAGACAATGCTAAACCAGGCTGTACTCTGAACACTAGGTGATGCATGTGTCAGGTGCAACAAGGATATTAGGAGCTTTCAGGCAGGGTTTTTTACCTCTCCACTACAACTGATCTGCATGCAGCAAAACTATGGAGTTGGGAGAAAAACATCAATGAGTTTGCATAGACTGAAAAGCAAAAAAATCTGTTCTAGATGATGTTCTGCTCAAGATCAAATCCTTCCCTTCTTGACTGGGCAAGGCTTGTCCTCAGTGAGACTTATGGACTCCAATCCATAGTGAAACCCCCATTGACAAGACACAATTTGTTGCACAAGAGCTTTGCTGGAGAAGATCTGGATGAAAAAGGCAGCACCACTGGAGGATGAGATGAATGTGATCTGCCAGGAAAACATTGCATTCAAAATGGCAGACAAGTAAAAAAGAAATTAAGAGTTTATTTTTCAACATTGAAAGTGTGCGTCTCACCTAAGTTTGGAGATAAACAGTATTAATTTCATCAACTGCAAACCTCTAAGGTAAAATGTCTTTCCTGAGAAGAGCATATACTATATAGTATATGTAGATATCCTGTCACTAATCTAATATAGACAGATATGTACATATATAGTGTCTACCTTCACTTGAGAGAGGCGTCTTTGCCTTCAGCTGACTCAGTGAAATCTCTCAGCACATCCAGGACTGCAACAAACACCAGCCCCAGCAAACATCAGCTCTGTTGCCTGTTCATTCCCTCTAATGCAATTAGAACAGATTAACATGGGTGACTAGATGTGAAAGACAAATGCACCTTACCATCTCCATCCCACCCGCATTTGTTAATTTGAGTCCTGCCCTTTTCATAAACTTCTTGCTCTCTTGACCGCCCTCAGATGGAGAACCTTTTTTTTGCTTGAAAATTAAGAAGAGCTCTGGCAGGGAGGGACAACTAGTTGAAACAGTCAAAACCACGGGAGCTCTATGGGAATACCTCACAAAGTTGGTTTTTTTTCAAGTGTACATGGGTGGGAGCATTAGTGAGCTAGCAGCCATTCTCTTCTTCAGCAATCCCTGACTTCAAAAGCCCTGGAAGGACTGTGCAATTAATACAATTACAATTCTTTTGCTTGGAGCATCTTGCACTTTATCTCTTGAAAGCCAGATGTCTGCTCCCTGGATAGACCCCCAGTGACAGAGCAGACACCATCAGTTTAATTGCTTGCATCACGCTTTGCATCACGATTGCTTGCATCATGGTAACAGCACAAATGACAAAATAGTGATCCACAGACTAGATAGGACCACACTAATCTTCTCACCTGACCTCTCATACAGCACAGCCTTTAGGTAACCAGCTAAAGCAAGCCACAACACGTCTTTTAGACAAACCCTTGATGAAGAGGCTCTGCCACTTCCCCTGCTAAATTGCTCCATAACTGAGGAAAAGAATGCCACTTGCTCTTAAAAGTGAGAACCTTTTGGACTGAATTTGTCTAGTTTTAGTCCCTGTCCACTGTGTTTTGCTTTGCATTTGTCTGCCTGATTAAAGAACTTGCAGCTACTGAGAACATTTCCCTTAGCAGACATTGGAGGACTTTGATCTTAACCTTGCCTTTCTTAAAATAAATAGGTTGAACTTTTTTATATCTCTCAGAGGGAGACAAGTTTTTGTGACCTCTGTAAAAAAGTCAGAAACTGATGGCAAGCTGGCAGGTCCTCACCGAACCCTTTCCAACTTGTCAGCAACATTTGGATGTGTGTCTCCCACACCCAAACTGGTACAGCCTTCCAGTAATTACTTTGAATGTCCTCACTTCCCTATGTATTTCCCATCAGGATTTTATTTTCTTAATTTGACTTCACATGTACATATTTTTATTCTTTTTAAGTAATTTAAAATACTTCTGAAGCTTGGCTTTGTTAGACTGCCATCTCTATAAATCAAAGAATGTTTTCTATCCATGTCACTTCTCAGTTTACAACAAATCATATTATTTCAATGCATATTTTAATATTCCAGGTTCAGTTCATTCCCCAGCATCCTAAAAAATGTGACCCCTTCTTCATCTGTGGTGATGTGGCCAGTAACTTTACGAGTGCAGATAGCTCAGTAAATGGCATATCTCCACTACCTGTCTTACTTTCAGCACCCAGATTTTATTTTCTATATGGTTTCCAATTGGGATGCTGTTGTTCTTCCTGAGACTTTCAAAAAAGTCTATAATTTTCACATCATGATGGAAACATGGGTCTGAGAAGGACTGCAGGTGGTTTCCTGGTCCACTCTTGGCTCTGTGTGGGTGTATCCCGACCGACTGCACCCTGCTTAGCCTCCAGTGCAATATTACCCCAGGTTTTTCTGCTTTTCTGGATGTGAAAGGCAGTTGATGTGTAGTGTTTTAACAGAATTTAAGATGGAACAGATGACTTGCCATATCCTCACATCAGCAAAAATCCCGATTCAGTAGTTCCAAACCATTCTGCTCAGGGGAGAGCCTTGTTGTATAAGCTGTCATTCCTGCAGACCGTCTCTGAACTCTCTCGTCTAATATGTTACTGGAAGTATGATTCTCCAGCTGGCTGCATTTCTCCATCTGAAGCTTGAAGAACAGGGGATACCTCCCCATGGCAAATACACCACAGGCCGCAGCTTGTCCTTGGATCACAGTCTGGCTGTTGGCTGCAGAGCAGCATCCACTGGTGCCTTTGGACCCTTTTCTGTCATACATCCCCAGTGTCCCCAGGCGTGACAAGCCTGTGCCCTCTCAGGTGTAGAGGTTGATCAGAGTGTTAACTGATTGTTGGTTGATCGGGCAGCCCCACTGACCATTACACTCAGGTGATAATTGTTTTGTAATAATAAGGTTAACTGCTTAACAATGCTAAGGACCTTAAAAGGCAGGGCTGAGGGCACCAGGGTACCTCAGTGCCTGAGCACCAGAGGAGAGAGCAGGATGTGCTCTGTGTGGTGGATGTTGAAGACTGCTAAACCTACAATACCAGCAAGGACGTTAAGTGCTGAAAGTGCAGCCAGCTCTGTGCACCCTGTGCTCTGGGGTGGCTTGCCGCCAGATTGGTGTTACGTTGCCTGTCCTCACCTGGATCCCCAACACTTGGAGGCTGTTTCCCCTGTGAACAGGGCATAGGGGAAGCCCTTCGTTGGCAATGGGTGACTGCTTAGCAGCTGCTTACACAGTACCTTCCCAAAATCTCCCTTCTGATCAAGTGGGCCATAAAACCCTCCTCTTGAAACCCTTCTCTTTTCCCTCTTTATCTATCTCCAAACTCATTCAGTAAATCTTCCTCTTGCTTCCTCCTGAATGTCAGATGAAGAACAGCCTTCCTTGGTAACTGCTGCAAAATTTAACCCCTGTTTTCTCTGCTTGGTTTTCCTAAATCAGCCTAGACCTTCCCTACCCATCTTTCCAAGCTGTGATATGTTCCCCAGAGTCTCTGTGGTGCCAATTAAACCCTGGTTTGCCTCTGTGCTGAGTCTTCAAATACTTCCTGTTTATTTTCTGTACTTATGGCATGATTTCTGAAGGAATTAAAACCAAATCTATTTATCTTTGCTAAATCCCTATGCTGATAAGGGAATTAGTGGTCTTATTTATAAATGGAAAAGCGAGGCAAAGTAGGACTGGAAGTAAAAATCTCATAAAGCATGTCCCTAATTTGAGATGCCCTAAAAGCATCTAAGAGCTGAATTTTCTGAAAATGCCAAATAACTACCCTCTGAACCTCATGGCCCTTAAGATGCTTCAGTTTAGGGACCTCCAATCAGTGGCACCCCCAATTCCTTGGCACTGCAGAAAACCGAGGACACTGTCACACAGCCGAGGAGCTCATCCACAGCTTTTTCCTGGATGGAAATAAAATAAATACATTACAAACTATGTGGCAATCAGAGCCTATGGCCACAGACAATCTTCTCCCACAGCAATCACTTTTTAATTCATCTAATTTTTCAGAGATGGAATTAGCAAGGCAGAGATTGTCCCAGCAGCTACATTTTTTGTTTGTTTGTTTTCACCAGCTTCATAAAATCATTTTTTCTATGTCTGTTAACACTCCATTAAGGGAAGGAGAAGACAGGGCAGGTTGTCACCGCTGAGCAGCACCACAGCTGTTTTTCATTTTGACAGCCAGTGGCTTATTACATTGGAGGCACTGGCTGCATGGAATGGTGCATGAGACCAGTTGAAGGCTGACCACCAGCCACGCTTTGGCCGCCAAGCCCTACCCTGAGGCACCCACCAATGCCAGTGACTGAAAGTGAGTTCCACCTGCTGCCATATCACCCCGCTGTCTGCCAAGAAAAGGTCGCAGGATGGTACATATTGCCCACAGAGAAAGGCTGGCAAGAGTTAAAGCTGCAACAATGACCTGTGAAAGGCAGCCAACTTTTCCTCACTGTCTAAACTCCCTGAAAGAAGACAGAATTTTGTTTGGTTTTTTTTAAAGTTGCTCAGGGTGGCAAGGACTTCTGCTGGTGCCTCATAGCTGCAGAGCCCTGTCAGGCTATTCCTCTTGTTCTTGAAATCCTCAGACAAAAATGTACCTTTTAATACATATAATGTGGCGACTGTGTGTCTGATGTATGTCTGCATCTTTCAGTTGAGCTTTTCTACAGCTCGTTGAAGAAGGGAGGAAGACTATATAACATACCCATTTTCACAAAAAAAAAAAAAAAAAAAGGATTGAATGCATAGCTCCTTCACCAAGCTGCAAAATTCCAGGCTATTGCCAGGTCATGACCAGACCTCTTGCCCCTGAGGAGCTATGGTGCCAAGTCCTTGCCTAAAACAGTAGCAAGAATGCAAGAAAAAATCAAAGCAAGCTGGCAGCTAAGCTAGGACCACAGATGAACTTCTTTGCCAGAGAAGGAAATCATAAGAGGCAAGGACAACTATAACATTTGTCTTCTTTATACATTGTTTCTAGATTAGAAAACCTGCACTAACGAGATAATGGGTACACAAGTATTTACATTGCTTTTGAACACCATTTAGCTGCTTTAAAAAAGCTAAAGCTGCTTTAGCTTTTATTTATAGGGCAAAATTTATTTAAGCAGAATTTAACTCAATATAGTTGTGTCTGTACTAAGGGTATGAACAAAAGTGACACAGTCTCTTCTGCTCAGAGGCTGAGAGTTTCTGAATCCCAAGGGTGATGGCAACCCCATGACTAGGTTTGGGCTTCTCATCTGGATGTGCTGGGAGAAGGGAAACCAACAAGCCAAGTCCCACTGAGCTTGTTAAAAAGGCAAAAGATGATTAAAAATTAAAGGATAAAGCTCGTTATGAGCCGTCCCACCATGCAACCCCTGCTTTTCCCAGCTCCTGCCTGGGCACGCAGCTCAGGCTCCTTCCAAGCACTGACATTTGACATGTTGCAGCCCAGGTCTGTGTGTCACCCGGTTTAGCTGTTTCATCAGCCCCTGCTGGTTTTCCCCCAGTGCTTTTCCCTTTGCAGGACTTTCTTAGGAGCCAGATTTCACATCTGCCAGGAAATCACAGGCTGTGATGCAAAAAGTAGCAAATCTCCTTGGCTTGTCCAAGTCAGCAGGAGGACTTGTTCCTTTCTATTTGTGAGATGAACTGTAGAAAATGGCCAAATTCCTGAAATCTTAAATTGTATGTTTAATCCATATATTGGAAAATATCTAAGTAAAAGTGACTGGTACTGATTCTCTGAGACTGCCACTAGTGACACCAGAGGACATCAAGCTCGCCTGAAACAAAGCCACCATTCCTCAGTGCCTAACTACAGAGACAGGGAGCCTGTCCTCAGACACCTAATATGAAAATGTTGCAGGAGGTAAGTGCTCCATCACTCCTTCATCTTCTACCCCAGTTTTCAAAGGAAGCAGTTTGTAAGGAGAAGTGACACCGAGGACCTCTCAGGGACAAGCATTTGTAGGAATTTAGCCTTCCATCATTCCCTTTTGATTCATAGTTGACCAAAAATCACATCCAGGGACAGAGTGGCCACTGAAAACAAACAACTGTTCAAATTGAGATACTTTTTGGTAAAACCAAGAAGAAGGCAGGGCCTGGGAGAAACATTGTGTTGGCTGGAACCAATGCTACCGCTATCTATATTGGAAAACTGAAGTGCTGAAGCAGGTGCCCACACCTGCCCTCACTTTGCATGGGCTCTGCTCACACAGCTACCAAGGGCTCATGTACAAGGGATCCTTCTCCTTCACAGCCACTGTCAGAGACCAGGGAGAGCATGTAGTAGACTCCATGGTCTCATCTGGCTGCCTGCTCCTGTAGCATCCCATATGTGTTGGTCTGTGGTACCAGATTGATTTACTTGCTTTCTCAGCTTTGCTGCCATCCTAAAGGCCCTGCAGTCCAGGAGTGAAGATGCTTGAGGGTTGCTGGCAGGCTGGGCATTGGGATGAACAGAGCAGGGAGAACTGACTGACCCCAAATGTCACCAACCTGGTTACATCCAGGATCTAAACACACTGCTGAGAGCCCTTTCTTTGTGGGTTGGTTTTGGTCTTTTTTTTTTTTTTTTTTTTTTGAGAGAGAGAGAGATTATTTCCAGAAATCAACAAAGTGAAGTGCCACACCTCAGGAGAAACCACAGACCAGGTTTCCAACCCTCAGCTCACACCTTCTGCTATGAGACCGTGAGAGGAGTCTCCACTTCCCTTGCATGAAGGATTCAGGACTTTACTACCGCAGCCACAGAAAAGCATGCCTGGGCCCCCGAAAGGATGAGCTGTACTTTCAGACCCATAGAGGGTGCTCCTGCTTCACCTCTCCTTAAACCCTGCTCCCCGCCAGGGGCTTCCTTGCCCCAGGGCATGCATCTCAGCCATGGTCCTGGGGGCAGGTGCTGCCCAGCAGGTGCCTGATGTGCCCAAATTCAGGCTTCCCAGCCACAAATGCCCAACCAATCCTGAGGCTACAGTCTCCTTCAGAGCCACAAATGCTGCAGATCAGTGTCAAGACATCTACAACTATCAGCAAAAAGCCAAGGACTGAAAAGTTGAACCATCTGCAGCATGTCTCCATCACCGAGTGACATGCACCTCCCACCAGAAGAACAATGGTGCTGGACAGATAATATACTGCAGCTTCACTGTTGTGCCAGCAGGCATTCCTGCCATTGGGAACCTTGCTCCACAAGCTACACAACCAAGCTACTGCAGTTCCTCTGCACTATCTCGTACGTGCAGTCCTTGGAAAAGTCCCCTCCCTTCTAGGGAAGAAACACCCAGAAATGACAAATAGTGACCTCTGATAAATTCAGGGAAAAAATAAAGTGGTCTCCTGTTGTGTTGGCATCTCAGGCCACCTCCAAGCTCCACTGGCAGGGCGACCACCCTGTTGCCTGCTGGCACAGCTACAGCCCCAGTCTCAGTATCCCTCAGCTCTGAGACTGGGCTCTCGAGTACAGGGACTAACGGATGTCTCAGGACCTGAAAAAGCCCAGCTGGAAGTATAAACCAAAGCAAAGTGGTGGCTCGCTGAACCGGTCCCATTGCCTTTCCCACCAGCAGTGTAACACCTTGTCCCTGCAGGGCTTCTGGTGGGTGTCACTGTGATCTGAATGTGGACCCATGAAGAATCAGTGTCCTTTGGTGGAAGGCAGAGATAAATGCCTATATGGAGAAAGGACATGAGAGATTTTCTGTAGGCCTACCATGTTGGAGTTGCCAGTCCTCGGACAGCCAAGGTTTGCTCAAGGAGGTGAAACAGGCTGTCTACCAAATTAGTTTTCCCTGATCTCGTGTAGCTGTTTATCACGGAGGAAGAAAACATGAATAAAAGAATACAAAAAGTTGCAGGCTCAGTAGAAACAATTTAATTATAGCTCCGAACTCATTTTTGCACATTTAATTTGGCCCAGCAAGCTTCATGAAGTGGGTAGTTAATATAACCTGCCTTATTCTTCAATTAAGCGTAAAGGTTGAAAAATTATTTGCACTGTATGTCTTTCTGAATGTTTCATGCAGACACGTCTTTGAAAAATGCATGAAACTTAAGGCTTGGAACAGGATGTTTGACAGATAAAAGGGAGTTTTTCCCCCAGATCTTTAAGGGTGAGAGGGTGTGGGTTTTTTAAGTCACTATGGTCAAGTTCAGGCATTTTTTTCTCTCCATTTGATAGGCAAAGACACACTAAGGCAAAATAGCTCAAATTTTCTCATTCAATAAATATGTTGAAGCTGACAGAGCTACTCCAAGAGAAAAATTAGATCTCATTAGGCTGCTAACTGATCCTAAGAAAAGTGCATTGTAGAGCAAGCTGTATTTGACAGAGGCATGCACGATAGAAAGCAGTTGATTTGGAAGCCAAAAGACCCTGTGGTCTGTCAAAATGTAGCAGAACTATAGGAGGGCAGTGGATCAGTTAGGAGGCTTGTAGGTCAAGATAGCTGAGCACAACCCAACCAAGCAGGGGAGGCTCCAGCAAATGTGCCTTATGCTCCAAGCGGAAGACAGTACTGCTGGTTCAGCAGGACTGCCCTGGGGTTTATTGAGCCTGGTGATTACAAGAGACTGTCACTAGGGCGGTAACGTTGAAAAAAAAAAAAAAAAAAAGAGAGAGAAAAAAACAGAATAGAGAAGTGAACCACACCTATGACAGGAAGCATTTCGAAAATGTATGTTTCTTTCACATTCATACATGCAGGTCAGATATGTATGAGCTCTTTCTTTCTCATCTTGAGCACAGGAGCACAGTCAGAAAAAAGAGTCCCAGCTCAGTGTAAAACTCCCACTTGGGCCTCTGGAGTTGGTTTTTGTTTGTTTTTTTTTCCCTTTCTTTTTTTTTTTTTTTTGTCATTTTACCCACCCAGTTAGCCAGATTTGCAGCTGCTTGATCATGCAAAAGTAAGACAGGGCTGTGCTCCTGCTGAAACTGGGAGCCAGCATAGCAGGGGTCCTGCCAAAACTAGCCACCTGCTTTCTCCATCCACAAAGGGCAGATGGGCATGGGAGGGATCTGAGCCATGCAAAGGAGGGTCACCTCACCCAGCACAATGCAAATACCAGAGAAAAGCACAAAGAGAGGGAGGCCCAGCCAAACCCTGTCGATGATGTGCCCTGATTAGGCAGGACAAGACAGTGCGGAGTAGAGAGGTATCTCTGCAGGTGCTGTAAGAGCAGCTCAGGGGGGGAGACAGCACTTTGTACTGGCTAAGAGGTCGAGCATGCTCATTCCAGCTAATGTCATCTGGATGTGCTGCACCAGGGTGAAAAGCAACCCTAGGCGTTCATAAATACACAGACTTAAAAGAGTTTGAAATACTAATTAAATCCTGCTGGAAGTCAAGCAAGTGCTGTGAAAGCACAAAAATCTGGCAAAACTGAGACAGACCTTTACTATTCTTTGCGTCATTTACTCTTCCAAAAAAAAGATGGAGCCTGTTCACACAGGTTTAGCCTGCGTGAGATGATGCTGAAGTCAGTTCTGTGGAAGCAACCACAATGACCCTTGTCTAGAAAATCCGTATATTTTCCTACTGCTCAGGGCTAGCCAGGCCAGCATCTTTCCGAGGGCTGGGGAGTGAGCTGCCCGGCACAGGTACAGGAGTGACACTGCTGTCAGCGCAGAGATTTTAGCAAATTGCAAGGGCAACCTTTTATCTCCAGTCTGCTTCTGAAATGTTTTACAGGAATTAAAGCAAAACCAAAACCCAGAGAACAACCTGTGATGTGAAAAACAAATTACTCAGCGGTAACCTGAACTTCCTAGAAATCGCTCTGATCTACATCGAGCGCGCCGGCTTTGGCACCTTGCCGAAGACCTTTCTCAGCAGCCTGCCTTCCCCGGGCAGGGCACAGCTGGGGCTTCTCCCGGGCACCGCCGGTGGGCACAGCGCCTGCCGCTCTCCTCCTGCTACCCTCAGGGGGAAAGACACATCCGCGGGTGGGAGCGGGTCCGGCCAGGGAGCTGATGCTCTCCTAAAATCTCTCCCTGGCGCCGCGAAGCCTCCCGGGCACCGCGGCGGGGAGGCCACCGCGTCAGTCTGTCCCTCGGGGCTCCGGGGCGGCGTGTCGGCGGCGTGCAGCCCCGGCGCCGGTTCCCACAGAAGCGGGTTTGCGTGCTCTTACTTCTGCTCCCCGCAGCTTCCTGGCTGGAAAGGGTCCAGCTCCTCCGGCGAAGGAGGGCGGCAAGCGGCGTGGGAGCGGGGCGGCGTAGGGAGGGGACGGCAGCGGCAACTTGTCACCCGCTGGCGGGGCCTGGCGGGCGGACGAGACCGGGGCCGGGGGCCCGGCGCCGGCAGCGAGAGCTCCCTCCGCCGCTCCAGCTGTTGCGGGCACGAAACCGCTTCTCCTGCGGGGAGCTGGGGAGCGGCGTGGCGCACTATAACCCCCTGAGGGGCTGCGGGGCTTGCCGGCAGCTGGAAAGGGGTGCACGGCCCGCGCCGAGCAGAGCCCGCAGCATGCGGGGCCGGCTGTCTGCCGGCACGGGACTCACTTTTCGGGAAACCTCGGGAGATTTTGGGGTTGATTTGTTGGTTTTTTTATTATTATTATTTTGTGTTTTCTTTTTCCTTGCCAGCCCGCTACCGCACAGCGTTACCGGGCCCGCCAGCTCGCANAGCTCGCAGCCCCAGCCGGGGGGGAGCAGCCCGAGGAAGCAGTCGACACCCTGGGGCGCGGGGCACACGAGCTCCCGCGGGCGTGGGGAAGCGCCGCCAGTCTCGGCGGAGGAGGGAGGGTGCGGGAGAGCGGGTGCCCCGGGTGGCAGGGGCGGCGCTGGCGGACGGCACCCTGGCCCCCGCGGCGCCCCGCCAGCTCCTGCGCAGCGCGGCACGCAAAACGGTGCGCAGCGAGAGGCGAAAGCAGAGAAAGTGGAAAGGGGCAAAAAAAAACCCCCA
>VZRW01008289.1:21638-48235 GCA_013398125.1 Aegotheles bennettii
AATGGCATCCTGGGGTGTATTAGAAGGGGTGTGGTCAGTAGGTCGAGAGAGGTTCTCCTCCCCTCTATTCTGCCTTGGTGAGGCCACATCTAGAGTACTGTGTCCAGTTCTGGGCCCCACAGTTCAAGAAGGACAGGGAACTGCTTGAAAGAGTCCAGCGCAGAGCCACTAAGATGATTAAAGGAGTGGAACATCTCCCTTATGAGGAGAGGCTGAGGGAGATGGGTCTTTTTAGCTTGGAGAAGAGGAGACTGAGGGGTGACCTCATCCATGTTTACAAATATGTAAAGGGTGAGTGTCAGGAGCATGGAGACAGGCTCTTCTCAGTGATGTCCAGTGATAGGACAAGGGGGAACGGGTGCAAGTTGGAACCTAGGAGGTTCTGGGTGAACATAAGGAAGAACTTTTTCACTGTAAGAGTGACAGAACACTGGGACAGGCTGCCCAGAGAGGTTGTGGCATCTCCTTCTCTGGAGACATTCAAAACCTGAATGGATGCATTCCTGTGTGACCTGCTGTAGGTTGTCGTGCTCTGGCAGGGGGGTTGGACTAGATGATCTTTCAAGGTCCCTTCCAACTGCTAACATTCCATGTGATTCTGTGTGTGTGTGTTTCCTTCTAAAATATAAACTCTAGCTGATGGATTGGCAAGTTTTGCCTCTGGAAGAGTGAATCTGTAAGTACCTAGTGAAGAGCTGCTTTTTCTTGAAACATCTGCTGGTTGGAGTTACTTTGTTTGACAAGCTGGAGCATCAGTTTCATTCCGGATAGCTACTGTGATGCTTCTAAATATAAGAAGAGTGGATAGAGTGAAATTGTTGCACGTTAGGAGGCACCTAATATTCCAGGCACAAAGCAGAATTCTACTGTGCTTGGGGATGTACGAACATCAGCCATTTTTGTTCCATTTTGCTATTTAATTCAGTAGACAGATCAAAGGGGTCTGGTAGCACACAAGGGACCAGAGTGTTAGTAACTCATGTTTATAACAGAAGGCACAGGCAGGGAGCTCCCTTCCAAAAAGCTTAAGTATTTGCAGTAAAAAAAGCAAAGCTGCTATTGCTACCTGCTCTGTGTGTGTGTGTTAAGATGAGTTCCTAAACACCAGTGCTGCAGTCTTTTCCCTACGGTGCTAATGAGCATGCAAAACATGCAAGGAGTAAGAGAAAGGGTACAAAATTAATAAGCAACAATGAGAGCCAAAGCACTCACAGATCACACAACCTGGTAGAAACTCGGCTGGAGCCATTCATTTCAGTGTGTTTTTTTTTTTTTTTTACACCCTAAAAGTCATACAGGAAAGTTGTGGTATAGCTGGGAACTGAACCTGTATCTCCTAAGCCCCAGTGCTTTACCCATGTTACCCTCTTTCCTGCTCATTTAGGGGTTTACAGATAGTTTTCTCTGCTTACTAAGATAACAGAAGTATCAATTTTAAGAAACAGAAACTAGACTCAGAAACAAGTAGCTTTTCACTTTTTTTCACAAGTTGGTTTTCAGTAGCATTTTTTGTTGATTGACAACACGTTCTTTTTTTCTGCACAAGCCTTTGGACTTTTAGACCAGCAGTGCTCATCCAAAACAACCTAGCAAATTAAGTACTGTTGTTTATCTCCTCAGTGAAGAGGATGGCTTTTTGCACTCTGCTTTGGCTGTGGCACTGCTGGAACCCTCCATTCAGGTGAGAAAGGGTGCAGGAAAAGATGTGATCTCCGTGCACCTCCAAACAAGTAAGTAAAATCTCACAATGAGCTAATTGTAATTAAAAATAGTATGTTGTGTCAGTTAATTGCAGTGTGAGAAACCAAGTTGTGTAATGTCATTTCAATAAATAAGTACTCCAGTAATTCCCATTAATCTTTAATACCCTTGATCCTGCTATTCGTTGAGACAAGATTTCCCACAGTCTGCAAACTGTTCCCCTACATCAGCTCCAGCCTACTACATGACTCCCATTTTTATCTGGTTTATCAATTAAAGGTTTGTAGGTTCATCAGGGTTCATGAACTCATGCTGATGTCATGGTTGGTAGCAGAGCTCAAAGGGGAAAAAAATGAACCAAAACGAAACCAGGTTCAATTTGTTATCAGAAGTCTGTGCTGGAGACGGGATGCACAAGCCTATGCAGGTGATGCAACCTTAGCAGCATTCATAGCTTTCCATGCAACAGTCACCTGTTTTCTCTTAGCCCTGAATCGGAGACAGTGAATTTTAATGCTGTCTCTCTCTGGTCCTTTGAAGTTCTTTTGCTAAGGTAGTCATAGTGCAGCTTGCCTGGTTTGGTGTGTAGTGCATTTAACCAAGAGCCTACCCTAAGTAACTTTGGCATGTTCACAAACTTGTAATACAATCCATGATGAAATGCATTTGGAAGTAAAATCTGATGGGTAATTTAGCTCATGCAGTGTATCTGGATGCTGACAGAGGCAGTTGACCGTGAAGGACAGATGGATTTTTCCCTGCCACATTTAGAGATCAGATAAGTGCTGCAAACTACTTTGGAAAAAGATAGAGCAGGAGCATTCGGACTTGCCTCCTTGCTCCCCCTGGTTGCTCCTTTCCTCATGGCAGTTTGGAGGTTCAGCTGGCCAAGCCCCACGTGGCTTGCGTGCACGTGGCCGCCCTGTTTACAGACACTCTCCTGGGCATCCCTGAGGTGCCATGTAATGGATGAGAGGGTGCCACGCAGCAAGGCCGGGCTTCCTTCGTATGGCTTGTGCAAGCCTGTGGTTTTCACCCACCTCCATGACTGCTTGCAGCAGGGCTGTGAGGGGGTGGTGGGGTCTGCTAGCTTGTTCAGGTTTGCTTGTGTTACATTGAAGCAATGTTCAGGCCAGGGGTTTGGAGCAAGGTTGTCCACAGTGAGTCAAAAATAGAAACTTTATTGCTCGATAGTGTAATAGTGCTGGAGAGTGCTAGCTAGACGTACATGCAACGAGGAAGGCACTTTTCTGCTTTCCAGAGATGCTTTTGGGGAATTGGGTAACATTTATAGTAGGGCAGGATTTCAGAAAGCCTGTGGAAATGAATGGGCACTTTTCTTTTTTTCTTTACGTCCTGCTAAAAACTGGGAACCACTTTTTGTCCACGTTTAAGAGATGGGTCTCAACAAACTGTAAGTAGCTTGGAGCAGCTAGTTGAAGAAAACACTGCCTTGGTTTTGCTTTGTTTTAGCAGGCTATTAGCATACAGCAAGAAAGAGGTTTGAACAGCTGGTGTTGCTGCATTAAATGGCCTCCCATCGCCAAGGCACGAGAAGACAAAACATGCTTCTTTGCAGTCACTCAGCTAAAATTGTATTGACTTACTTCTTGCTGCTCTTCTCACGATTTCAGAGTTCAAGGACTCGTATATCTACTGTACCTTGAGTTCAGATAACAAGATATAGCTACATGGAGGGAAACAAACAGAAAAGTTTGTGTTCTTCGAAGACCAGCATTTTTCTGTACTTGTTCCCCTGTTTTGTTTAGGGGTGTGCACTGTTTATTTTTCTCCTTTTGTTCTACTCTTCCCCTCCTGCTCTCCCTCTGCTGTATGCACACCCTGTTCCAGCCCCCTCTCTGACTTGCCTGGTCCAGAAGTGCATACTCAGCAGGGACTGGTAACACTTTAACTCTTTGTCCTATTCTCAGCTCTCCCAGCAAAGGTCAAAGCAAATGAGACTTAAGCTGGAGGGGAGAGGGATGGCAACCATAGGCTGTTCTCTCCCTCCTGCTTTTTTTTTCTTGAAGCATATAAAATGCATGACCAGGGTGAGGTGAAACTTTCCATAGGCTTTGGGTGGCCATATCTGAGAATTTCTCATTAAGAGGAAATGAAAGACTTGTGACTTTTGTTTGTACTGGCCATATCTAGCTTTGTGCAACCTCTACTGATAAACAGAAATAATTTAGGAGTTACTTCCTCGAATGCTTGAAATGTGGTCTTAATTTCATCAGTGTAAAGCCAGCAAAAAGCTATTACAAAGTCTCAGTTATCTGTCTTTGAAGTCATTTTGGAACCTTTGGCGACATGCCCTTATACAATTCTTTTTCCTAATAGCTGTAGCTTTGCATTGTGTTGTGGGACTATGCTGGCTTTAATTTCAGTGACTTAGAGCAGAAATTAGTTTTATTTTTCTTGAGAACAATTCAGCACTGCCATTTGCTTACGCCTGGGAGAAGAACTTGCCTGGACACCATCAACATTAGCACATGTCCATGTGTGCCACATGCAGGAAAAAGGTTCCCATTTGCCCTTCAAGATAACCTGCTGTGGCATTACACGGAGCTGTGAGGGGTGTGCACCAGCCAGAGAGTTTGCGTTAGTTGGCTTAGTGACACTGATGCTGGTGCCAAGATTTACCTCTCCTCTCAGTGCTCCAGGTCATGCTAGTGTCTCGCCATGTGCTTATGCGCACATGGCAGCAGTGTTTACAAACATGACCCCAGAACTCTTACGGGCAGTTATGAAAGAGCCAGCGAATGTTACATCCCACGCATGAGGGTGACCTAGATTGCCAGTACTGGGAGTGAATAGTGAGGCACTCACACCGAATGCAGGCTCTGAGAGCACATCAGATGTTCAAGGCAGATGATTTTGCTCCCAAACTGTTTTGAGATATCATTGCCATCATGTGAGAGTTTTCCACCGTAAACTAAAAATAGCTACTATTAACTAGCAGGAGTGGCGTGTAAGTGATTCAGTAACTCGGGGATAGAAGCAACTGTTCTTCGGCACTGTAAGTCTGTTTCTGCATTGAACTGGCTCAGAAAGTACATAGAATTTTCAAAGTGGAAAGGAACTGCAAAGCTGTCTTACTTTGGCTAAAAAAAAAGAACAACATGTGATCATGTGGTTCCTGGTTGATAGTTCCTTTTTTATTCCTTTATTAACACTTGCACTCGGGCACTAACAAATGCTTTATAATCAAGTTATTACCATCCATTTAGGGAACTGATGCCTTATTAGTTTCAAATTACACATCTTTATCTACAAAATGCAAGAATGACTGTATGGCTGACTGTTTTTTTTTTTATGTGGGCCTTAACAAAAAAATGGATATCTGAAATGCTCCTTTAGCAAATCAGGCATTGTATGTTTAACTGTCAAATGTCCACACTCTATCTTCATATGTATTTTTTTCAAATGACTTTTGGATGCAGTAGATGTCTACTTAAAAAAAAAATAAAAATGTCCCTTCTTTACTCTTGATGTTTTTCAAAGAAGTTTGCATTGTATACCAAGTTACTCTAAAGCAGTTTCCTTCTTAGAAGTTAGTTTACTGTAAGATGGAAGTACACAGTCAAACGACTAGTTTTTGACAGATCCTAGTGTTTTTGAAGTTTTCTCAGAAATACATGTATGTAGAGGAAGACAGGCTATATAACTGTGACTTGTTGCCAAAGATAAACAGAGGTTTCTTGAAAAAGCTGTGAACTAGCAGAAATAACCCATACTTGTTAATAAATCACTTCCACTTTTTACTTATGGAATCAAAGAATTTAATCTGAGCTTTACAAAAGTCAACTAAATGGTGAAGAATTTTTTTTTCTTTCCCAAACAGAAAGATTACCCTTTCAGAAGCAGATGGGGTGGTAGAAAGATGATAATTCTATTTTATATTATTTACTATGATATAAGTTGGTGTTTGTAAATTACATAATGACAAAGCCCTTAGGAAAGATACACTTCAAGTTTCTCTGTGCCAATTCTCCAATGCAATTCAATCCTATTACAGAATAAAACTTGTACGTATAAAGCTAGTCCATAGTCTTCACATTCTCCATCCATACCCATGGCACCTCTGCATTAGAGTTGTCAAATCTTCTGCAGAATTTTTTCACTATGTAAATGAAGTAAAACAAGAGAGGCTAACACATGTCCACTCTGGCATGGTCACTAGCTCATTTCATGTGATCAGATAGCTCTAACCTGAGCAGGTGAAGTGCTCTGCGGGTCAGTCCCTGATCAGTCACTGGTTTTGTCCAGTTTCCTAGCTGATTTTTAGTGTTGCATTTGGAGCATGAGCAATGGTGCATGCATCAGTTGTTGATGTCTTCTCACTGCCGAATGTTCATTACATTGTTTGTCACACTGTATACAATAGACCTAGAAATGAGAATGAAAGTACTGAAAATAGGTCACTGATGTGTTCCTATTTTAAGAGTTTCTTTGTGGCATTTCTCCTGCCTGAGGAAGGCAAATCCGCCTTACTGTAAAACTGTAGAAGTATGGGAAGACTTGGAGAAAGAACTAGAACCTCACTATAAAGTCTTCTCTAAATGTATATAGCTTTTTTCCTGGGTATGTCATTGTACATCTTCTGGGGTATTTCTCCTTAAGTCTTGAAGCACTTTCAAAAAAACGTTCTGAATCAGAAAGTGCTGAGGCTTACGAGGACTGGTTTATTAGTATTTGTGATGTTTGTGGGCTTTATGAGTACATTTAACTTAAATGATGCAAGATCTATACAGATAAACAAATTATGTGTCTGGTACATCTTTGACTCAGAGAATCTTCTTATTGTTACTGTTTGTGATCTTTTCTTATATTATAAGAAGACTTTCTTTTAGTCGCCTAGTGAAGAGAATATAAGGAAAGAAGAAATGGTGCTGCTGAAGATTTTTATTCAATGCTTTTAGTTGGGGGCAGGTTGGTAGAATAATGTAAGATTACCATTGTATGCTACAGGTTGAATACCACCATTGTGTCAGTTTAGATAAGTATCTCAAATACCTACTCTGACATGTGTTTTTCCTCTAGGTAAAGTAGTAATGGAAATCTTGTTTAACAAGTTCAGTGAAAGGCACACCTAAAGTTTATGTCTTGAGATGCATGGGTGCAATTCTTACTAAAGAGTTTTACCCAACTACCAGAGAACAGACTTGAGACTTGTGCTTTTTCTTATACTTAGAATATATGCTGATCAATAATCATGTCAGTGCATAGTTCAGGGAAAAAAAATAAATCCCTTGGCATAATAAACAACTTTCCCCAGTGATAGCTTTTCCTTCCACGTGTGTGTGAGAGAGGGCGACAGATTATTCAGCAATTTATAACTTTCTGCCAATCTTCTTCTCCCCCCTGCCCCTCCTGCCAGTCTACCAAAAAAGCAGGGGGAGATGGAGAAGAGTTAATTTGAGAATCACAAGAACTACAATGTGTGGCAAGAGAACAAAAACAATGAAAGGAGCAAGGAGTATTCTAGATTTTTACAGTACTGGGGATGTATGGAGAAACATGCCCAGAGATGTTCTTAGAAAAGCAAGAAAATGCCACATTATAGAATAAGTTTTAAAAAATAAAAGTTGGCTGAGCCATGCCAGCAATGACTCTTCTTCATGTTCACAGGATTAAACCAGTGAGATACTGATGTTTCTTCCCGCGTCGTTCAGTACTACAAGAAACACTGCTGTGCTTTGCCTACCAGCCTGCCTTTGGCCAGGGCCAACCTCCAAAGCTTCAAAAGATAATGAAACCTTCATTTCTAGGAGCCAAATTATACATCAACAGGAGAAAACAGCCTTTATTCTTTAACAAGCAAAGAGCAGAAACCCAGATTTATTAATTCAATAGAGATAAACCAGAAGCAGCAAAATCAGGCCTTCTCTTCTACTCATGTTATACTATCCTGGCAGCTTTTTTTTCCTAATTATTTTTTCTTACCATAGTTCCATGAGTGTGGAGAGAATGGGTGTCTCAAGCATGGCAAATACCATGAAGCTCCATGTGAAAGCATTTCATGCTCCAGCATAAAGTTTTGATGTGAAAAATTGGGTTTTGTTTAATTCTGCGGGGAAGAGTGGTTAGCGTCTTCCCTTTGTGAGCCCCTTATGGCCTGTGCAAATTTACTTGCTTCCTCATGCAGGAAAATTATCACCAGGATATACTAAATGGATATTCCCTGTACCAGTGCACAGCAGTGACAAAGACGGACAAGTTGTTCCTAAAAGCTGTATGAAATAGTCATGGAAGAGGCAATTTAATACATTGTCTTTTTCCAAGCCAGATAAACCATAACTGTGACTTTTAACAATACTTGAATAATCTGTTCTAGCAGACCTCTGCTAGTGGAGATTCTGTATTCTTTCAAGTATTTTTGTATTGATAAGGCCTTGCCAAAGCTGAGAAAAGGTAAGGTTACTTAATGCCTGACAAAGCCACACAAACAGGACTATAGCCTGTGCAAAAATTGCCTTTTTTCACAAAAGGACTGACATCAACTGTTCAGCTCGATACTCGCTCTAGCTCTAGGAACTGCTGTTTCTTATTCAGTGTGCTCACAATTGTTCCTGCCTTTTGAGACGTTGCACTTGGGTTACCAGTACAAGAAACCCCAGAAGAACTTCAGGAAAAGAGCTAGTGTGTAAAAACAGGGAAGTTGGTTTTGTCGAGGAGGAAATGCATGTTGGGGGAATCTTAAAATATGTAATGATGCATTTTTGCGAGGGTCTGGTGATCCACTCTGATAAAAACAGACAGCCCAGTTGTTTGCTCCAATGTGGCACTTTTCAGCTGCTGCTGGCTGTTTCCCTGTGTGCTCCCTCCTCTAAAGACTTTGTCACAGGACATCTGAGAGTATGAAAACAGAGTCAAGAAAGTCTGTTACTGGGAGGAACATACACAAGGTGACTACCTACCCCAAGAAACCATTTTCTTCATTTGTTTTTGAAGAAAAGTTGTAGTTTGTGCCACCAGCAGCTAGTGTGGTCGCTTAAAGAGTTCTTTCTAAAGCGCTGGCATGAACTGTTATCTAAAAAGAGAAAATCAGTGTTGAGGGGTTTTTTTAAAGATCAGATTGAAGGAACAGGAAAAAGCTCTCTCCTGTAGTTCTTTCCTTTTGTTTCTAGTTTTAATATTTAATGAACATGTGATATTGTTTTAAGCTAGTCCTGATGGTCTCGTGAAGTTAATATTTAAAGCTGATGTCTGTAGTGCTTTAATAAGATGGTTGCTATAGAAACACAGCACTGTGAAAGCAATAGTTTCTGTAATGCATGGGCTCTTCACTAAACATTTTAAAGATCCTTGATCTACATGTAGCAGGCCCAAAGAGGGCAAATCAAGAAATGGAAAAGAAAGTATGCCTTCATGGAGTATTTACTTCATCTGGGGTCCACTTAAACCTAGCTGGATAGCTAACATTTTTGTGCCTTGCTAAAGAGCTGCTTGAAACAACATGAAACATGAGAAGAGAGATAAACAAAAACATTGATGGAAGAGAGGACTGTAGGCAAGAGACAGATCATTTCAGTTATCTTTTTTTGGAAGGTGAGTTGGACTCAAATATTAATACAAACAAATTTAAAAGCACAAAATACCCACAAACAGTCAGCTAATACACCTGAATATTTGCTTTGTAATCCTCTGGCTTCTTGTTTACTTCATCCTTGCATGTCTGAGGTGGGCTGTCAACACACTTGTTGCAGCCTAATACATGGGGAAGGACACGTAGTGTACTTTCAGGGATTTGGGCTTTTTATTACTGCTTCTAGTTTTCTTTATTCTGCCAAAACTATTCTAACCTTAAAGTACCTTAATTCCTCTGCATGTGCAGAAGAATTGTACAGGCTACGACACAGACTTTAGAAATAATTTTAAAATGTTAATTATATATATATGAATATGAGTTTGCACTAAATCAGGATGTTCAGGGGGGTAAATGGCAGTCTTTTTGAAAGGGTTACTGGTTCTCCTGTGCAGAACTGGGCAGGAAAGTGCTGCCTCATCTGCCTGTGTCTCTCCCTCCAGGGAATTAAGTAGTTTTCAGCAGTCACAGAGTACAAGTACACGGAGATACTGGTTGTAAAACCATAGAAACTATGAAGCAAGATTTCAAAGAAACAGGAACCTGATGTAGAGACAGCACTTGTATGAAATACCCATCCTTTCATAAAATCTGAGCATCCTGCTGGAACTCGTATCTTGTGGTATAGCAACAGTGCTGACCTGGACTAAGTTCAGAGGAAGCTGGAGACAACCTGGGCATTTTCTTTGCTTCATCCTTTCTCTTTTTTCTTCCTGTTCTCTTAAATTCAGCAGGTGTTCGTGCTTGCATGTTTTTGCTTCCCTTTGCACTTTAAAACACCTAAGCTGGGCAGGCCCAGTTGCAGGGTTTGCTTCTTTCATGAAGCTGGACACATCATCATTTAAATAGAAAGAAGGGAAGAAAGCTGTAAGAAACACTGAACTAATAGGGTTTTCCTCTAGCTGGAGACTTAATTTGTTTCATCAGTTTCTGTTTCTTCTGTATGGTTATATCTGATTCCTCTATGGGCTTTTTCTATGACTTAAAACTTTCAAAGTAGGAAAACCACATATGATCTAAAACACCTCCCACCCTTCTGCTTTGTCACTATGGTTCTTACCACTATGATCCTCTACACACCAAAGTACATCTTGCCCATTTTTCACTGTTTTTTAGTTTCTTTCCTTGGAAACATTCAAATATTATACCTCATCTCAGTCGTGAGGCTTAGCCTGCCTCAGCTTTTCAAGTTTAGCAAGTCCAGAAGTCAGAGATACTCCCTGGCTTGCTTTACATATTGTCTCCTTTTGTTTAGACAAATACTCTGAAACAAATATCAAACCCTTATTCGTGAAGCTTACTGTTTTAGATGATTCTTCAGTACAGCATTCACACTCCGTGGATGAGGAAGCTCACACTCAGTCTTACTCTACATGCACTTACATGTACACTGAGCACACAGGCACAACACACAAAAGCAGACATAGTATCTCTGTCTCTATTTTCGTAACAGGAATATTCTTAGGCATGACAGATATTATGAAGGAACTGTGCCCAGCTGCACTTGGGATGGATGGAGCTATTTTAGGTTATTAACTAGCAGTTCTCAAAAAAGAAAGCTTTGTAGCATGGAGGCGAAAGCTTATCAGGGAAATCTGTCCCTGGGACACTAGCAAAAGGAGCCCTGGGGGAACAGGTAACCCTGTGGTCTGTATGTAGATTTAGCCCTAGACCCACTCAGTGGTCTCAGGAGAGCTTGCTTGATGCATGAACACCTGTTTTCAGTCCTAATATTTGACTGCTGCTCCATGTAGGATTGTAGTCTCTGCACTGAAAAGCCTTTTCCCCCTTTCCCTTTCGCTAACTGCAGACCTGAATGTGAACACTTTTTCACAGTGGTGAGTAGTCAATCAATAATGTCACTGACTGCAGTGAGATCACATATGGTTTTAACTGCATCCATGTAAGAAACTCACAATATAGCCCTTTGGGAAGAAACAGGTAACAGTGAGGGGAATCAAAAGCACATTATATATCCTCAGTGTCTTACAGGAGGAGGCCCCTAGCTCAGCTGAGGCCTGAAGACATTGCTGTGGTACATAAGTAGCACAGAAATATTTTATATAATCTGTTAATTATTTTTAAGTGCAAATACTGGGTGGGGATGCAAAAGTCAGGACTCCACCAAGTGAGACAGTTTGTAAAATTGCAAAAAACATTGCACCCTAGAGCTTAAAATATTACTATTATGGTAGAAAACAAGAGTTGGAAGAGGCAGAGAGCTCTTTGTAAGAAGATAACAATGGAAAAAAACCAAACCCAGGCTTAGTATGGCTTGCAATAGTAACATTTTGCCACTTGTCTGTGGTGCAGTGGCTTATCATTCACACAAGCAGATGAGGCAAAAAAGTCTGGTGATCACAGCCTCTGGGAGTGTTGCTGTTGCAATTATCTCATAGCTCTATCTGCATTCATCCTAAGGGGCTGGAAATCTTTCACGTTGATGCAGTCATAATTAAATGTGATTCCATTGCAGTCAGTGAAGCTATTTATGGAATTAACTAATCACGGATGTAAGTAAGGAGCTCATAAGTCAGCCAGTAGTTACTGTGGGAAACCTCTGTGGGTTAAAGTGAAAGCTGTTGAAAAATGCTGATATTAAAATGGAAGACACAGTAACTAAAGAATAAGAAACTCTGCTTCTAACATTTACTGGCATATGACAGTTTTGATAAAGGGATTACTCTAAACAAAAATCTCAGTCTCAAGTATGTTCATAGCTTTAATTAGACCAAACATAGATGGAAATTTGGTGTCTGCTTAAGCTTCTAATTAAATCTCTGATATGTTCCCTTTGCCCACCTGTTTGAAATAAAGTGTGAGTGGAAAGAGTAACCTTGTGGTGCTCTTTCGGGTTTACATTGTACAAGATAGGTGGCGGCTGTTTGGGTAAGTTGTCTTAGTTACTTAGTATTTAGAGTAATTTTTTTACTAGACAACTTGGATTTGTGTGTAGAGTGTTTTGTTAGTGAGTGCAACAGGCAACTGCGAGTCAGGGGCTACAAGGGGATACTGTAACCTAAGTCACATGAAGACTCTCCACTAGTTAAGTTTCATAAATTACCATGATAATATGCAACTAATATATAATCCTGTCCCAGTTCTGTCTGTAAATTGTATTTGCTTGAGTAAAAATACATTGTTCACTCCTAAACCCACAAATTTGAACGTTACAAGCTAAGGAGGTCACTTCTGAGTGGCAGGACCTCCCCTCATAGGTGAAAGTGTGAGTATCAAGTCTTTAAATGTGACTTCACGTAAATTTTGCAATACATTCTGTATTTGCTAAAGCAGGTCTTAAATTTGTTTAATCTTGAAAAGATTAAAGGCTGAAGATCCTTACTACAAACTAAAAATTCGCTGTTGCATGGTAGAATTAAAGGCCTGAAGTGGCAGCTGACAGATTATAGCATCACAATGATTAGGCAGTTCTGCCCCCCACACCTACCAGCCTGACTGAGGAGACCACAACCCACGAGCTATGTTCTAAATTACAGTCATTGCATATGTACTGACACTTTTTATACATAAATTCTGAAAAGACCTTCTCACAAGAAGATGTAACCACATGAGAAGACTCTTGATTTATTAAAAAAAAAAAAAGCATGATCATGAAACATCCCCACTGAACCGCCATAAAAATGGCACTTTTTAAACTTAATCCTAAACCCACTGAAGTGACTGAAACGAATCTGATTTCAGTGATCTTGG
This sequence comes from Aegotheles bennettii, assembly GCA_013398125.1. Taxonomy (NCBI): domain Eukaryota; kingdom Metazoa; phylum Chordata; class Aves; order Caprimulgiformes; family Aegothelidae; genus Aegotheles; species Aegotheles bennettii. The sequence goes on from VZRW01008289.1 coordinate 34,639, forward strand.
GATCAAATCATTAAGTTTGATTCAGCAAATGCTGCCTAAGTCTAAGGACATGGAGAACTGCATTGACGTTTAATTGGAAAGCTCCCATTAAAATCACACCTGACTTGTCTTTAGTGAGGGAGGTATGCCCACCAACCTTTGGGATCAAAGTTTCTAATGATTTGTATTTTAGCATCAAGCTTGCCTGAATGCTGAGTATTCTCTCTTCTCTGTCTGCTGACTTCCCTTCTCCCCCTTCTTCCTCCCTGTTATTTACTCTGTTCTTTTCCTATCAGTACATGCCACTATACTGTACATTGTGCAGTTACATTACCATTTATCTGTTGGAGCTGAAAGCCTAGATGTTTCTCTGTAACTTTTGTGAGCCAGACTTTAAAAGCTTCTTGCTCTCCTCCCCTTCCCAGATCCCTTCAGGGAAGAAGCAATATGAACATGAGTACACACAGATCTCTCGAGAATACAAATTATGTTCTGAATGGAAAGCTGGCTCATGCATGTCAATTACTTGTTACAAAGAATAAAACATTCACCTATAGTTAACCTTTAGAGGGAATGGAAAAAATAAAATTATTGCTTGCTATATGCTATTTACTGAAGTGGCAACTGGCAGGATGAACTATAAAGGGGAGAAAAAGTTGCTCTAGAGGATTCTGGGGTAGTAATTTTGAGCCAGTGGAGAGAGAGAAAGTCTCATAGCAAATGACAAAATTGGTTTGTTGCCAGGGTGCACAACATGGAAAGAAGAGACATGCTCAGCAGTGGTGCTTAGTTGTCCTTTTTGTACTCTCTGCACTGTCTGTTGTCAGGAGAAAAAAAAAAAAAAAAGAAAAAGAGGCCAGTCCTGAGTCAACTGATGCAAATGCAGAGTAGTTTTGGCATGCCTGATCCAGTGGCCCTGCTTAAGCTCATTGCTTACATGTGTCAATAAAACATTTGTTGTTTCAGTCACTAGGAGGTGTGTCATGGATTATTTACTTCAGAGAAAGCTTGTTTCTGGTGTATCTACCAGTATGTGGCTTTTCAAAATGCTGTTGCTTTTTCATTGAAGAGGATCCCTCCCCTTGTATTAATGCACATAGCATTTGAGGCTTGCTTTATTTATTTATTTGTTGTGGATTTTTGCCCTCTATTGCAGGTTATCAAAGCAGTAATATCTTCAGGAGAACATTGCATTGGCCTGTAGTGGCACAATTGTAAATCTGCCACTATCATTAGATAGGATTAGCATACTCCGTGACTTACTAATATAAACAGGTAGAAAATGAATAATTAGGAGGGCAGGGGGAGTATAAGTTGCCTGACCAGTGGTAAAAGCATCAGAGCTGTTGTACTAGGTAGTGAAACTTGCTGCCAGTAGAAATCAGGAAACATTTTATGTGAAGATACATGAATACAATTAGCGTACTTAAGTTGAAACTTATTCTGCCCAATGTTCATGAGTAAGTGGACCTCACTGAGCTCTCCCCTAGACTTGAACCCATGCTGCTCACAGACTCACCTCCTTCACATTGAAATGTTGTGGTGTAGACCTCTTCATATGTGGCAAGGTTCAGCTGCAGTTCAGTGGATAAAGTAAACCCCTTAGGGCACACTATAAGCTACAAATGAATAGTGATTTTATTTTTTTTTATTATTAAGAATAGAAATATTACTTGCTTGGGATCTCTCTGGTGTCTGTACAGGTATAAAGTCTGACTTAATAACAGAAACCAAAGGCTTTTGTGTTCGCAGTTCAGACCCAAGTGGGAAGTTGACATGTGAGGATATTTAGTAGTCTAGGTCCTGATCTGATTATGTGTGCCTCAAATGGCACGAGGAGTAGTTCAGTCCCACACTTGCTTCAGACACATTCCTGATAGAGAAAGGCTGATGCATAACTGTAATATTACCCATGGTTACAGTCGGGGGATGGGGCTGTGGCTGGGATTTCTCAGGTCTTTATATTACTTTTGTCTTCTGGCCACCCTCTGGAGGCAAAAGCAGAGCACGTGAGCCCAGTCATCCAGCTAGACCACTGGGATATCAAGGGATGCAGGAACTACAGTAAGTCATTCCTGGTTTGTTTGGGATGGAAGGTGTTAAACAAGGGCATTTCCTTCTTTGGGAAATGAGTGCTTGCAATAGAAAAGTAGAAAGTTATTTTTAGTCACGCTGTGCTCCAGGAGTTGATACATAGAGCCCTGACCTGTCTGCTGATAACACATTACCTCATTTGCAGCTCCACTGCTGATGTGTGCTCCACTATGTCCTTGCTTGAAACTCACAGGCACCATGTGTTACAGTTGTCATGGCATTGTTTGAAGGATTAAACTGCAGCAACAAGGTTGCTATCTGTTCAAACTGACGCAGAAACCCAAAACAAACCCTCAGCACTAACATATCTTTAGCAGTAACGCATGAGGGGACAGGCTTACGTGTGTGTTATACCAGAAGTACCTGGAATGGTACCATTTCACAACAGCGTAGGTAACACAGTCTTATTGTGCTAATGCCATTATTCAGACCTTGAGCCAAAACTCAAGCAGTATGGCTCTGCTGAAATCAGTGGAGCTACCCTGATGTACAGCAGCATGATATCTGCCCTCGTTTCCTCCATTTCTTGCAAAATTACCAGATTTTTTTTGGCCAAAGCAAACAGGGCATCTTCGGCAAGTGTTCAGTCTCCTCTAGAAATCTAGTCGTGAACGATCAGGGACTACTCAACAGACTCCCTTCCTCCTCTCTGCTAGGTTTTCACTGCTGCCAGCACAGTGCCACATCCATCTGGACAGCCAGATGAATCACTCTCTTCAGAGGTGGCCCAGTTGCCTTTCCATGAATTGGCGCAGGGATGGCATGGCAGCGTGCCGATCAGCTGGAAGCCTTCCGTTGGGAGTATGCACGTCACCTCTGTGGCACGCTTGACATCCCTTGGCGTGAAGCCCATGGCTTGCAATTCCGAGTCAATGCTCAAACTAGGTTTGTCACCCAGCTGACAGTGTAGTGACCTTACTCCATGACACAGATTCAATTCCATAGGTCACAGGAAAGATATCGTATAAACCATTTGATCATTTTGAACGGGACATTCATAGCAACTATTATGAAGTAGCTAGATGAGTAAATTCATCCTCACGTGTATTTTTGCCTATGTACTCACTAGAGACCTTTCATCATGTCCATCACTGTTACCATGTGGTCACAACACGCTAGCTCTAAAAGTAGGTAAGAGCAAAAATCTTCATTCACAGAAAGCCAGACCTCAAAATTTGTTAGTGGCATGGCTTTAAAAGGAACAAACCAGAAAGTCTTATTTCTTTATCATCTACTTTCTTGGCTATATAAACTTTGTTTCACCTCTCACTTGCTCTGTTCACTTTCTACAAGCTGAAAGCGTCACTGCTTTATTTCAGAACTTGCTTTAGAAAGCTTTTTCTTCCACTATATCCAGAACCTCTTTTTTCATATAAAGCCTTCCCCATTTCACATTCACACTGATCTGTTCTTGCCCTCCTTTAAGATCCTTCCTTTTATCTCACTGCTTTTTTTTTCAATGCCCAAAGAAGGCCAGACATCTGATTTCTCTAATCTAACCAAGGTCTGCATCTGGATACATGCAGCACTCTCCTTACTTAATTCTTTGCAGTCTGCTTGCTCCCAAAGCACCTACACATTTTCTGCTTGCGTCACTAGCCTGCTGCCTTTCACATCCTTCAAACTTTTCATCAGTTCACACCACCAAACTTTGCAACTACTTTGAACTGTTTCTGAAACAGACTTCCTATAGCATGCTTGCAGTTTCCAGTCCCTTTTGGTTCTGAGGCTCTCCAGCCTTTCATCTATGTGTCACTTTACTGTGTGTGAAATTGTTCTCTGGGAAAACTTACTGACTGTCACAAAATTCCTACCCTGCAGCTGTGTGACTTAACGTGCATTAAAACAACCCAGTATTTTTCTAAACTGCACCACCTCACTGCCCTGTCCCTTTCTGAAATGCTGTTTTGGGTGCACTGTCAAACACTTTGATTTGCTTTCCCCAAAACATCACTTACCAAGTTTCTCTCCAAGAAATCAGGAAAGCTATCAATCCAAAGTACTGTTCTCTAGCCTGTCCCAAATCACAGTAAGTCTACTGCTTGAAAAAGGCTTCCTTGGTTTTACTTCTGTAATTGCCATGAAGTTTCTAATTATGTTAACTACCCAAATGATTTTGTAAATCCCCAGGAGGTGCCCATCTGCATTCTGTGTGCTTAAACACCATTGCACATTTTGACCCATATTTTGCTCATTTCTTCAGTCTCTTACTCAAGTCTTGTTAAGGTTGCTGTGAAGAACAACATCCACCAGCCACCTGGAGGGTGGGCCCTGTGCCACACTGTCGTCTCTTCCTAGCCTTGGCAGGAATAAACACGGCTGTGTCCCTGTGCATTACGAGAGCTCAACCAGCAGCCTGGCTGCACGTGGAATAGAGAGCTGCTTCCTCAGCATGTTCCTATCGGGCAGCTGGCTCGGGCCCAGCGAGGAGGCTGCCTCCAAAGCATGTGGATGCACATGCAACTTTTTCCAGCACAGCAAAGCTGTTCCATTCCAAGCCTAGAGATCAAGGTCCTCACAAGAAGCCAACTCCTTTCTCCCTTGGGGATTTGTCCACTTGCCTACAGGAAAACTCGTATGCAGGTGAAAGCTTCACAGCAATTATTCCCAGTTTTAGACAACAATGAACACACATGCAGTGGAGTAACAGTGAAAGCAGTTCCTCAGTGTTTCATGTATGCACAGAGGTCGTGTTAGTCACGTCCAATGGCTAGATAAAAATCCAGCCTGTTGCTACATAATCTCCAATCAATGTGGAAATCATTCTGTTGCCCACTTTGCAGCAGTCACCTCACCATTGCGTTTTTCTCCTGGATTTGCTGGTTTTCCCCATTACACAACCCAATTAGCTATTTTTCCTGAATTAAAGCTACTCCCATTCCTTGCATGTTTCTGTAATTACACCATGATTGTCTGTGATGTAATTAAGGGCTCTGCGCATTTGGCATCTTGTGTGCTTTCTGGAGTAATGCAGCACTCTGCACCCCTACTTGGTGCCTTCTGGTTTCCAAGAAAGGCTGTGGGAGGACAGATGATCAGCTGAGCAGCAGAACCCGAATGGTTCCCTCACCAAGACCTGACCTTGGCTTCACAGAATGTCTGCTTATTGTCATATCTATAATACCCAAAGTACTTTTGGGACAACAGAGCCAGAACTCTTATGCTCAAGCATATTTCCTCCTTTTTCACTATAATCAGAAGTTGCCTGGAATGACCCACCTTTCCCTGTACACCCCCTCTTGCACAACTTCCTCCTGGTTTGTACCTTCCCAGCAATGCTGGAAGCCATCAGGGTGCAGGGGAAGAAAAGGACGACTACCCTTGGTATTTTCTTCAGACAAATCTGTTCCTGAAGTGCTCTTTCCTTAGCATGTTCATTATTGTTTGTCCATAAAATCATGAAAGGAAAAATGTGTGGGAAGGAAGCAGGACAAGAGACTTGTTTTTAATTAGTCATTTTGTGAACATTTGTGCAAAGACAGAGTCTGCTGCCAAACAGCATCTCGATTAGCATGTCACTGTGGGCAGACCTTGCTTGGGCTGATCTGGGGCTTACGAAGGTGGCAGAGGAAGAAGATGCAGAAAGAATTTGTTTGCTTCCCCTCCTTTTTGTGTTGCTAGGAAAGGAGACTGGTACAGCAGGTGGTGACTAACTAGGACCAGTGACCCAGTTCAGTAGATCTGGCTTGGCTTCTGTGGGATGGAAGTGGGACGGTGCAGAAGAGCAGGCTGGGACCCCACCAGACACAGAGCAGGAATCTGTTTCTAGTACTTTGTTAGGGAAAAGAGGTGAAACGTGAAGCAGTAAGAAAGACAACAGCAAGGAATGATCTGAGAAAGTACAAGAACACTGAGTAAAGACATGCAAACCCAGCCAGCAGCTTTTGTAACTGACCAGTATTTTTTTGCCAAGACCACTGCATTTATCAAGTTCTTCAGACTTGGAGGGGATATTGTGCGGGGTGGGGGAGGGGGGAAGGACAACTGAAAGAAAGGAATATTTTTTGTTTCATAAGAAGTCCGTGAAGAATGTTTTCCTGGTGAAAACAAGATGTGCATCTAGGCATCAGAAAACACAGGATATTTTGCCACACAGGATATTTTAAAGGCTTTGATGTTTTTGTCACATGGCAAAACAGTGTTTTGCATTGCTGAAACTCCCTGAGGAGTTCAGTAGCATTTCTCAGAATGTTAATTGTCAGGTAATGCAGCCGATAGCTTCTGCTCAGGAGAGGGGAGTGGCAGTGAAGAGATTAAAATGATGATTCAATCAGGAGACTCAGAAATCTGCCTAGTTGACAAGTTTTTGTTGTTTGTTTTTTTTAAAGACTCAGGCTCTGTGGCATAGTTACAAAAGAGGAGTCTTAATTAAAATTAGCAGTCAAATGAAGTATTTGAATAGGCATCTTTCGATTCTTTTTTCTTTCAGCTCACAGCAAACTCTTTTCTCTTTTTCTGTCTTTTCTCACAGCAGCCTAAGTTTGCTTCAGCAGTTCTGCTTGTCCATTTTCTTTCCATCACAAAAAAAAATCCCTTAAATCACACTCTCTGTAGAATACGATGGAAGTAACTTGCATTTCTATGATTCCTTTCAGCCAAGAGCAATTTTAAGAGTCAGTTATGCTCGCAGCCTGCAAGTTAGCCTGTATATCACTCATTATCCACCATTACAGCTTGTGAAACAGGCACAGAAATTAATGTAGGTAGGGTCTGCATCACAATTAGCTTTTGCTGGGTGTCCATAACAGAAGTTACATGTGGTTTATTTGCAAGTTTATCAGATCAGAACAGAAATGTTGTTAGGCTCTGCCTCCAGCTGCTTCTGTTTCTGACACCTGTTGACAGTTAGGGATAAAATTTCCTGCACTAGGAAAGGCAAGCAAAAACACACACAGTGCTGATCATAAAGCTAAAATAAGCCCTTGAGCCTTCATATATATATATTATATATATTTAAAAAATATGCAAGATTCTACTGTTAGTGACAAAAATAATGTCTCACTATATCAATTCAGATACAAATGAGGGTAATTTAATTTGCACCCTCTGTTTCACTATGCATTAATCAGGCAAGGAAGCAGGCAAAGCTCCACTGCCTGCTTTTGCCAGAGAAATGAAATAGGTTTGGGCTTTTGTTATTTATAGTGTCACTTCCTTAAACCACATTGTCCTTGTCCGAGCAGATAGCAAAGAAAACATGTAAGTAACAACATTTAAAGGACAGACTGATGAAATTCATTTTCTGTTTATCATCATCATACAGTTAAAGACAGAACAAAGCCAGGTAACTTGGCTTTTAAGTTGGTTATGTTTCTGGGTTTTGGAACAGTTTTCAACTCAGCAACTTGCTATGTGAGTGCTTTGCCAGGCAGAACAAGCCGACTTGCTTCATTTCTTGCTAGGGTTTGGAATTAAGATATAGATTCAAAGCAGATGGGGATGTTTCTGCAGCAGCTGAATAGAAATACACAGAAATTGAGAAAACTCCCTCCTCCTTCTCCCCCCAACAAAGTCAGCTATCATCTCATTCTGACAAAGGCCTATTATTCTGCAGCGCGCATAAAATTATCTATCTGGTGAGGATCTGAATTTATATACTATCAGGGCTTTTTGTGAAGTGCTGATGAGCCCTTCAGCCAGCAGCAGCCGCATGGCTCACAATGCTGCTATTAGAGAGAAGTGGGGCAACCTCTGTTCAGGAACTTGAATGCTTGTTTTACGTACAAAGAGAGGAGAAAACAAAACTACAAGAACCAAAACCAGTGAACAGAAGATTACTTCCTAGGTGGCTGGTACCTCATCGGCATTCAGTCTAACCTGTATTGGAGCAGCACAACAAACCATCCTCCCAGATTAGAGGTTATTAAGTACAGACAGCTGGTCTCCCCCTGGATCTCTCCCTCACATTGACCTTGCATTGGGAATCCCTCCCTCCTTTACCCTTAGACAAACTCCCATCATCCCTGAAACTGCCATCTCACAGTCACATTGCTTCTGCATCTGTCACACATCATTGTGAACCACTTTTGTTTTCAGTGGGGAGTTTCAAGTCAGGATTTATTCAATGCATTAGTAATGCTCAGGGTTTTCTTAACCCAGGCACAGGAAGATTTCCTGTATTTGTGTTTTTATTTTCTTCTCCATTAAATAAACATTTCATCAAATGATGATTAAAAAAACCCCCTCATCCATCCTTTCTTTCTCTAAAAAACCAGAATTTTCAAATCTGAATGCTGATCTTTGCCATTCCACCCTTGGTGGGCGCATTTTCCTTCTACAAACTTTGGATCCTCTCCCCTACTCTCTCCATCTCTTTTTCTTACTGTCTTTTCATTGTAATTGATCTCATCTGTGATATTTTCTCCTTCCCCTGGGCAAAACATCTCCCCCAAGCAGTTTCTGTCTGTTCTTTTGCTCCCTCTTTAAACAGTAACTTACCTTTTAGGAAAACACAACTGCTTCCCCCTGTGATACTGTCCTTATCTCCTCCATGGCACAGCAAGAACAAGAATTTCTGCTTCTTGAGAAAATACCCATAAGCTCAAGGAGAGAAAAGGTCAACTGTGACAAGCATGATGCATTTTTGTAACTCCTTTTTCTCCTAATCTATAAAGATGCCTATTTTATGTCTGAACTACAGAACTAGAGTTTACCCTTGCAAGAACAATAATCTTGCCCCTTGTATCCCCTTGTATTGCCTACTGCAAGGTGAAGATACTGCTCTTCATTATGACAGAGGTTTGTTTTTCTGGATTGCTAAAATGCCATTTAAAGCCAAGAAATAATGCCTTTCCATCACCCCTAAAGATAGCCAAGAAAAAATTTAGCTGTTTCAAAATTGAGAAGAATAAAAGAAATATAGAACTTTTTCTGTAGGACAAAAAGTACAAGCATCAGATTTGCCTAGATTTTCTTCCTTCCTTGGCAGCTCTCAAATACAAATAATGTTGAAATGAAAACATTAAAAGCAATCAGCTGTGAGGACTGTGGAACTGAGGAAAGAGAGAGATTTCTGCTCATCCATTACTGGCTCAGTTTCCCACTGTAAAGCATTTTTCAGTTCTGCTTGTAAGACCAACACTGACCATGGACCAAAGTCATATGGGATACAAAACCACATACTTTTCTGGGTATGGTGTGTCTTTTAAGAATATCCCTCTTATCTAAGAACTTGCAGTGTCATTTTTGACTTCCCTGGGCTTTGACTCAGATGTTCAGATGCTAAATTGTTGTGAGCAGAAATGCAGCAACAGGTTTGAGTGGGATTTTGGAATTTGCATTCAGTAGCAGTGTTGTACAGAACAGGAAACTGATGCAACTACTTTGTGCATTTTAAAATTTTAAGTGAAGAAACACAGTTTCTTGTTTCTCATCTGTGGTGAGTTTAACTAAAGACTAAAAGATAAGAAGTGGGAGAACTGTGTAAATCTTCCCAGCAAAAACTATTTGACAGTATAACTTTGTCAGATGAACTTTATAACACTGAAAGAGAAAGCTGATGATCTTTGGTCTTTGAAGGTGTTAGGTACCTAATATTATCTGTCTTCTTTTCTTCATTCAGATATGATAAATCCATTTTTTCCCTTTGAGAAGATGAAAATACAGAAACTAGATGTCAAAATTAAAGTGGTTGTTCATTTTTTTTTAAAAGGGGCTCAGAGAAGAGTTTCCCTTTAAGCAAAAAATACAAAGAATGCAAATAAACATTGTCAAGCAATGAAAGACTCAGTATTACAAAAGAAGAGCACTGTGGGAGTTACTGGGGCATGAGCAATATGAAAAATACCACCAGTGACTACATTTCCTGTTACTGAAGGTTGCAGCTCTAAGTTACGAGAGTGTAATGTTTCTGTGTAAAATCTGGTCTCTGGTCTAGTCAATGCCAGTGTTCCTGTCCATTGCAATAGATGAAAAAGTTTATGGTCCTCTTTTCCTTGTGTAGTATATGTGAAAGTGCAAATAAAGTAACAAATCACTGTGCAGTTATTAAAGTAGTTGTACCTAAAACTAAATCTAAATGATGATAAAGCCACAAATGTGTATGAAGGTTAACTACAGGTGTTAATGGCTGCTCCTCTTTTCAGTCTCCTTGCTGAAAACCCGCTAAATCTCAAGTCAACAGAAGTAATGTGAAACTTAAAAGTATAGCTATTTCTTTTACACTAGGTATGAATAGTTCATCCCCAAACTTCTGGTCAGAAGAAACCACCTTATATCTTGTACTGTGTGCTCTACACTTTGCCATGCCAAGCTGTACATGGTGCATGGCCTGTGGACAGTTTTACAGACATAGGAGCTGGTTTGAATGGGTAGATATGCACAGCCTTCCACTTCTTATGTTAGGTTGTAAGTCTCCTAATTATTCAAATGAAGAACCATGGGTGGATACAGACACAGAGCCCACCAGGTACCCAAAGGAGAGCCACAGGTGGGAATAGCATTTTGCAAGCTGCATTCCCCAGGAACGGAAAAGGTGGTGGGGTTTCCCAGTGAGGTAACAGTGAGTAATTAAAGTGATTACAAAATGTGTTCCAAAATTTTGTACATTGTTACATATTGGTTACTATAATTCCCTGTGAATCTCTATCTGCCCTGGTGACCTGTATGAGCAAAATAGCTGGCGAAGGCTGGTGCCTTGTTTCAGCTGGAACATAAAATGAAGCCTCAGTGGTTTCGTGTGCAAGCCCCAGGATCATTCAGTAACCCATTGCTCACTGCGGGCAGCAGGAGGGCTCCCCAGAGACAGTTAGCCTTCATAAATCCCAGAGCTGGTATCTCGGATCAACTGAGTCTTCTCTCAACCGGTCTTCTGGTACCGGACAAGGTGGAGGAGAGGATTTCAGTGTGAGTCGTCAGGATCAGGGAAAATACAGAGTTGCTCTGCACTGGGAGATACAGAGGGTCATGTGGGCAAGTTCCTATAAAGACTGATTTGTATCAGTTTTTTCAGTTACTTGGAAATGAGTGCCATAAGTTCCAAAGCAAAAGCTTAAATTTTCAATTAAGAAGGAAGGCTTTTCTCATCAGCCTGCAGGAGTTAGTTTGATTTTCCTGCCTTCTCCAGCCCTTGAATCACTATTATAATTCCAAGCAACAGAGGGAGAGCATAGAAGATAAAATGCAATCATTTCAGCCAGAATTTCATTGCAGTCCTCCTCTGACTCCTTTGCATACACAGGTATTCTGTATGTATCCATTAGCAGTTTTTTAAACAAAAGCCTTTTAATAACCAATACAAATAGTGATAACTTATAGTTCCACAGTCACAATCTTACTGCACAATCTATGCAGTAAGTTCCTAGCTGACCTGAGCAAGTGGGAAGCCTTCTGTAAGAAACGCTCAATGATGGTCACTGCCTGCCAGTCCCTGGGGACAGGCTCACCCTCAAGGGTGCCTCAGGAGCATCTCAAGAATGGGAGACTTGAAGACCAGGTCAGCTGGCGATCCTTGGTAATTTCATCTTCAAAAACTACTGTCAGTGTTTGTACTCATCAGAGTCTTTAGCTCTAGTTTCTTAATTGCTGTGCTGCCTTCCTCCAGCTTCAGCTTCCTGCAGTTCTGTGAATCGCATTCTCCCATCCCCATCCACTTCCTCTTGTTAACCTTGTCATGGAAAATCTCTCTTGAAGCCTCTCTCTGTCTTCCTTGCTGCTATCTGAAGTACACCAATCTTTCCTCCAACACAAATACAATCTGAGACAACAAACAGAGGGAGAGTTATTGCTGCCAATGGCATATTTTAATCTTTTGTAGCAATTTCCTTTGTAATCCTGATCAAGCTTTTCTGTGTGTGGTAGATGTTGGCTCTCCCCAGCAGGTCTCTTATAGAAGGAACTGCAAATCCTTAAGCTTTGTATTTCCCTCCTCACAATCTAAAGCAATAGCAATGCTTACTAGCATCCAGTTATTTGCATGATAGTCTGTTTGATCAAATCAGGATTTAAAACTTAACATCAAAGAAGTGTCTCTTATATCACGGAAGTTTTATTCTTTTGCAAGGCTGTGTACATTGTGAGAAAGCAGTTCCTCAGCCCTCAGCCCACAGTACCAGACTGGTTTTAGCATAATCTCAGGATCTTTTCTCAAACCCAATGGCAGCAGCACCAATAAAGTGTTTTGGTTTTCTGTTTTAGCTTTAACATATTTTTGCTGATTTCTGAGTGTCTTGTTTTACAATAGCCTCTTCAGGAAATAGAGTCCAGAGCAAAATTTAATCTTCAGAGAGCATAACAAAAGAAATCAGCCTTAGTTACCAAAAGATCATTAAGTAGTAGCAGCTGTTTTTAAGACATTGGATTTTTTCAATGAAGCCAGAACAACTGAAGCATAAACTAAGACTTTGTGCTGCCTGATTATATTGCAGTTTATGAGGAAGTGGGACAGGAAGAAAAAGAGCAAACAAATATTTAACATCAGAGTAGCCAGCATCCTGATCACACAGGTCATCTGTTACAAGATTCTGGCAGCTCTGAAGACATCCCTGCCTCGACATGGCTGGGACAGGGAGCTCAGGCTGGGTGGGTTGGGAGCTGCTGGGATCCCCATAGGTTTCCAATACAGGACTGGGGTTCTGCAGGGCAGTGCTGACACACACCCTGTATTGCTCAAGAGCCCTGGGCCCATGTGCCAGGCTTGAAGAGAGGAGCATGGTTTTGTTTGGACCGGCCAGTGAAAGGACTTTTATAGTGTTAAAGGCAGAAGGTAGGAAACAGGATGGGCTAGGAGGAATTAGCACCCTGAACATAGCCTCTGAACAGCTTCGTGCTATAATTTCTTTGAAGGACACAACATGCTGCAGAGCATATGGGAACACACCCAGTCTCTAGTGCCCACCTGATTTGCTTTATTCCTCCACATGCTTTTTTAAAGGTTAATTGCAGGCACTCCAGAATATTTTTTTCTGCCCATCTCATTTTTAGTTATAATTTTAGGTGCAACTAACTTTTCATAACATTTGGTTAATCATCAATGCCCAGCATAAACTTTTAAGATCATTTTGGTCTGGGAAGCTGAGACTTGCTTCTGATGTATTATACATCACTTACATTCAAGCTTTTGTGAGCTAGATGAGGTTGTTAGGAAGAGTTGTTTGCGGGGGAATATAATGAGCAGATAAACTTTGCCATCTGTCATTGTCCCCCACCTTTCCCACAGTAAAATTATTAGCTCATTTTCTCATAATCAACCTGGCTGACCCTCAAATTGTTAACAAAACAAAAATAAGGTGTTCTTACATTCATTTGACAGTGGCATGCATGCTAGCTTAAATGACTGCATTAGACATTTAGTATCCCCATAGCCAACTCCTCTCTTCTCCCTCCCCTCTTTTTTAAAGGAAAAGCAGCAGTTCATTGCACCCCAAAGGCTCTAATGTAATAGAAATAATACTGGAAAGCACAGAATGCGTTGCTTTTTCTTCTGAACAAAACTGGTTGCATATGTCCAAACTTAGTGCCTATCATCCTTGCTTTGCCCCCAGCACTGTTCTCTCCCTGATGTGTTTTGGGGAGGGGGGGGGGGGGG
>VZRW01008289.1:48249-101615 GCA_013398125.1 Aegotheles bennettii
AGAGGAAGCGAAGGTTTGTATTGGCAAGAAAAGCAGTGACTGTGCTGCACAATCTCACTTCACATAGAAGGACACACATAAGCTTATGGAAACTCAACCAGCACAATGCAAGGCATTCATCCCTTCACCTGCATTCCTGAGCTCAAGACCACTGCAGCTATTAGACTTTTGGCTGAAGGACTAGCCTGGCAAACACTTCTCATAACCTTGCCAGCTGGGAGCAGTTCTGCAGGACTTGCAGGGTCAGGTCCTTGTTGCTGGAAGTGTGGATTTAAATAATGAAAAGTCACCTGACCCTTTCTAGGAGAGCTCACCTGCTACCCTTCCAAGGAAGAGTGAAGAGAGTCATTTAAAATGCTTCCATTGATTTTCACCATCTGTAGTAAAGATGTTTACTTAAACTGAAAAAATTCTCAGCCACGGGTTTCATTCAAAGTAGTCCTGTATCTTAGATTAGTCTGTAGTTCCTAGCTTTCTAAATCCAGTTGAGTGTGTATGTACTTTACAGTGGTGAGCTTTTCATTCCACTGCTTCTTTGTGCACTAAGAGCATGACTATGTTATGGACACACAATAATCAACTAATGAAATGGTATCTTGTGACTGAAAATATGAAGCAGGCCTTGCAGGAACTGACAACAGCTCTTTTAAGTCACCTGTTTTTGTGTGTCTCTTAAATACCCCAAAATATCAAAGGTCTTTCATTAGAGCTTCAAACTCAAATCCACGAGGGGCCACTGGATGCCTCAGAAGACTATGAACTGATGTGAGCTGGCAGCAAATGGAGAGTTGCCAAAATGAAGAACAACTGACGGTTTTCAAAGCTTTGAAAATATTTGGAAAGGAAGAACAGAGAGAGGAGTGTTGCAGTTCCCTTCAGGACTGCTCAAATACCACTCTTCTGAGTGTCAGCTGTGGGAGTCTGAAAGTCTTAGAGAGAGTTAAAACACAATCTGCGAGTTTTTTCCCCTCTCTCTTTTATCTCAGTGTCAGTGAATTTTCTGTCTCTTCATGTTGCATCTTGCCATAAAGAAGAAAATTTAGACAGGAGAAAGAATGTGCTTTTAATTACTGGAAATTAAAGGAAAGCAGGAGTACCAGCTCATTCTGGGATCCCAACCTTTTCTTGGCACAGCAATCCCAAGTTTCTGTCCAGTCTTGTAATTTGGTTAAAGGGAAGAACCTTCATGTTAGAGCTGTGTTTTTAAACAAACATCCTGTTCACAAAATCTAGACTTTTTACTGGTTTCCAGTTGCCCTGAAACACCGAAGGGAGATTCCATAGGAAGACAAACACCTGTCTCCCTGTAATAAGCTTTTTTCTCTAGTAGCTCTCTAACTAAATATTTCTTGCTACAAAATACAGGGTGTTTCAAAAGATGGACCCAATTTCAATTGACGGTCCATTTTGATAGGACCATCTTCAATAGGACCAATAGGACCATCTTTTTGAAACGCCCTGTACATAAAATTCCTGATATACTGATCATTTATGCTTAAATGCTAAGAAATTTTAAATGGCATTCTATGTAAGTGAGGATGTAACAAGGTAAGAAGGAACTCAGAAATGGCCTCAGTTGGTGGAAGCACAAGCTGGAGCCCATCACTTGATCCTGAGACAGGACTAATAGTAGCCTCCTAAAGAAAAAGCTAAAAACTGTCTTGCCAAGTAATAAAAAGCTAAAATTAGAAACAGGGAAATTATTGTAGCCAAGACAGAAAATCTGTTTTTTCAAGTCAACCTTAAGAAGCTAGGCTGTAACTCCTTGATAAATGCTGGCATGATGTGATACGATGGGTGTCTCTTGACTTACAGTTTGTCTAGACCCTGAGCTCTTTATCTAACATTAGACAATAACCAAGTACTTTCCAAGCTTGTATGTTGAGTATTCAAAATGAAAACAGTCCCACCTCCTTGTCTGCAACCTAAAACTGAAGAGGACGACAACAGTACCTGTGCTAGGTTCTCTTGTGTGCTCAGAACTGTGGCAAGGCAGCACCGGCTCCCATGTTTGATTTATCTCCCAGAGTTGTGTTTTTATCAAGGTTAGATCTTGACTGCTCTTAAGTTGTCAGCTGACTCTGGTCATCAAAAAAACCTCGTCTTTAATCTCTTGTACATCTGAAGAGGCAATTGTAACTATTTTCTCAGATGTAGATTTCAGCACAATAATCCATGCCATTGTTGCTTGTATATTGCAGTAGTACACATAAAAAATGCTGCTGAAGACCACACAGAAATGCAGAAAGAAACTGAATGGCAACGTAGCTTCAGGTAGCATCTTCCAATAGACCTCTAAAAATACATTAGATTCTTATCTTCTGTAGTGTCTCATCAACAGTGGAAGTCAGAAGAGATGTTTGCGCCAGTACCTCACAGACTTGAACATACTGAAGTCAGAGGTTTTAAGGAAACAACCTCCTCTCTAAAGCTCTGCTAGAAGTAATGAGTATATTCACTTCATTTCCGTGTAATTTATACAGTCCCTGTCATGCTGAGGGAATAAAACTGATTTTAGTTACTGAGGGGAAAGCCAAGTTAATTCATACAAGTATTTGAAATATTATGTAAGTATATATTATAACTGCTTGTATATCAAACACCTGAACTCAGGGGAAAATCTGGCAGGGTATGACATGTGCATAAGGTCTCTGAAGAACAGCCTTCTCAAAGCATTTGCTTTGTGACCTCTGTGCATATGGTCAGGGAGCAAATGGTATGGATATAGATCCACTTGAAGGAAGATGTCATGAACCAGGTTGTTTGTCTAAGAGGGTAGCATTAATAACAGTCTTCAGTTACATGGGGAGAAAGAAGTGATAGCTTCACTAACTCTGGGAGTCTGTGGTATGTGGGAAGAGACAATCTAGGGTTATGTTTTAAATGGCAGAAGCTTTCTAATAAGTAAGATTAATGAAACACTGCATGTAACTGTACAGGACTGGTATAGGTCTGGCTGGTGCTGCCCTAGAGCCGAGGAACGGGGCACTCATCTCCTCAGGCCCCTGGCAAACTTATTTTCCCCATGTGTTTATGAATGATTTGTTTCATTTATAAGTCATGCAAGACACAAATTGGAAGGAAAAAAAAATCACAAGTGGGCATGAAAATACATTTTTAAATCAAGTAACACGCAATTAACACAGCATAAGATCTTTCCAAAGAAAGCACCCTTACTTTGGCTCAACTCCTCCAACTTCACCATCTGGAAATAAATCCCCAGAAGGATGTAGGAAACCATGCAGAAGCTGCAGTGATGCACAGCATCTTGAAGATGGACACACGGGTATCTCATGGCTTGCTATCTTGGCAGGGATCTGCCCCTCGGGTATGCTGGCATGCACTGTGCAGCATGGGAGCTGTCTCTCTCTGCTGCCTCTCATTTCTCAATGGCCAAAAATAGGAGCCAAAAAGTGAGTTCACTACAGCACCCCAGCCTAGATGTGGTGAAGACATGGGAAAAACTGAGGAGAAATGTGTATAGGGATGTAAGGACTACCGTAGTGAGGCCAATGAAGGGACTGAAAGCGAACGCTGTATCATCTGGACATGTGGGAGCAACGCTCAGAGTAATCCTTGGAGTCATCAACAGTTGTCTCTGCATTCTCCCCACTATCCTCTCGATATGACCTTCAACTTTTGCAGAAGAAATTTAAGAAAACTGCATTTCATCCAAAATTCTGTTTCCGTCAGAACCAAGAGACCAACAGGTTTCCTATTTGAAGTTTGAAGGATAATGAAAAACAGAGCTAAGTAAATGGGCTTTCTGGGGATGCTGCAGCCCACAATGTTTTACTCTCTTCTATCAGTTCTTCCACCCACTTGAAAAAAAGATCATTTTTGTTCCTGTGTTACTTGCCAACATGATGAAACCATGAAATCTTTAGCTTGCCAGTGGTTTTTCCTTTGGGTCTTCCCTTTCTTCTTCATAGTATGGGATGAAGAGAGCCAAGAGAATCTCTTCCACTGCTTCTACTTCTCAAGGAGGATGTACTTCTTAATAGGAAATTCCTTAACTCTGCTGACAGCTGTGATGAAATTATTACGGATAACCAACCTTTGACGGGTGTCAGGAAGTCATCAACCCAAGAAATCCATGCTATATCCAGGTCTGAAGCCAGATGGACAAAGATTACAGAAGCTGGAAGATAATGATGACACTAACCTCTTGGTAACCTTCCCTAAACAGCAAGCTGGTAACATCAAGCGTGTCTTGAAGAATGGTTCAGCCACCAAAGCTTGCTTATTCTGGCATGCTCATGCAGAGGCATGCTGCACTACAGAGCTCGGTCAGAACAACATGAGCAGTTAGCTCTCAGATGGCTGATTTTAATCAGCAGCCAGTATCATCATTACCATTTGACACATGGGGTAGCTGAAGTACTGAGAGCAAAATCATCCCTCAAATTACATCATTTCTTCACAAACCAAAACCAGGTCTGAGCACCAGTTACGCACCTGATAACACCGCCACCAGTTTGCCAGCCTTTGCTCAGTGCACCTAACCTAGGTGCCAGGTGATAACTGGCTGAATTGAAAAAAACAAGAGACTTTGTCTTGTTTTCCTACCCCAACATGTTCACCAGGCACTAGTGAATTAACTGAATGATGCCCTGCACTGGTCACAATTTGAAACAATTTTGCTGGTCCAAACTTCACAGGCATACAAGAGAAGTTTCTTGTTTCATTCAGGCAAAGGAGCATCTCACTCAGCGCCCACTTACATGAGCATCCCCAGCATTTAAGACTATCTCACATCCTCACAGCCTTCTTATTACAATTACCAACTGCAATGACTCTCAAAACCAGTGTTTTAGTTCAGCTTCCCTGTATTTGTGAAAGAGGTATAGTAGTCAAGGTGGTCCTCAAGAAATTGAGAAATACTGCTCTTAGAGTATGTCGGCAAACAAACACTCAAGGTAATGTCAAACAGGCTAACTCGGAAAGTAATATAGCTCTATATGATGGCCTGTCAGTATAAACCACCTGGATCCACCATACTCCAAATCTAAACCACAGAAACAAGCTTACAGCCAGCAAGAACAAGCGTAGGTGCCAACCTTATCTTGAATGTTCTGGTTATTGCAGCAGGAAGGTCCTTTTGTCTCTTAATTCCAACCCGGTTCTAAAGTTTGACCTTTTGGGAAACATTTCTAATCTAGTCATACTATGGTGGCATTACAAATGATTGATGAGTTGTGGTCTTCTGTTAGAAGTGCTACGCAGTACAATTAGGTGCAAAGTTTGTATAGGACATAAATCACAAAAAAATAGGAACTGGAGAGCTGTGTGATGTGACATTATAATTCCTGTTTACTTGCATTTTATATTCCTGAATTAATTTCCTTCACACAATTGGTCTTTTCAATCTGTATTGTAGAGGCATTTAATTTTTGTTCCCCTTTATTTTATGCAATTATTAAAATAATGCAATTATTCATTTCTCGGCAGATGTTATGCAGTATCCAGTCTTGTTGGTTATATATAATGTAGCAAGGGGAAATCACTGTGGGGACCAGTTTAGCTTTACTCTCTTGCCCTCTGTATTAAGATCAAAAATCAAACTGATTCAAGTGCTTTTGTGATTAGATCATTGTATCACTGAAATGCAAGTTCTGGTGTCAATAAATTGAGGGGGGGTAGCAGTAGTTGATTTTAAAATG
This sequence comes from Aegotheles bennettii, assembly GCA_013398125.1. NCBI lineage: Eukaryota > Metazoa > Chordata > Aves > Caprimulgiformes > Aegothelidae > Aegotheles > Aegotheles bennettii. The sequence continues at coordinate 53,913 of VZRW01008289.1, forward strand.
CATGCGTTATGAGGCTTCTGGCTTGGATAAGGTTTAATGAATTATTAATCCTCATATTTCAGAAATCCCATACTCTTCATTCTCTTATGTCTGCTTATATCTACATTCGCTAGACACCATTTTTCCTATAAATTAAGGATAAATTAGCTATAAATTAGGTAACAATATTTTAGCCATCCCACATTTTCTTTTCTGTTTGACACAGATTATTCATAGATCTAAATGCCAGAGAAGACAATTACATTCATGTAATATGACCTCTTGCAGAATACAGGAACTGAGTCTCATGCAGTAGTTTTTAGATTAACCCCTTAACTGCTATTTAAAAGCTACAATGAGAAACCAACGCATATGTTTTAGAAAGTAATATAGCCTTAACTTAAAAAACTTAAAGGGACAGAGGAGGCATGGTATTCTTATGCGAGGTTTTTCCAAAGCATTGCTAATGCACTGAATAAATATACTATCCAAATGAAGAGACAGCTGAATGCAGTGCAAAAGGACCCCATTGTAAGCCACAGAGCCCAGCGAACAACAGAGTGTCCTTGTCCTTCTGGGGCCTCCTTTACATCTGTCTTGAAGTTTCACTGTGTTTTCTTCAACCACCACAATTGCAGCGGGCAGCAGTGGTGCTGGTGGGGAGCAGAGCAAAGCCTTAGGGCATGTTGCGGGGTTCAGAACCTCAATTCACCTTGGGCATGAATGCAATCTCTCTTTTGAATCTTTGGACAACGGGGTTAGAAATCTCTCTCATGGGTGCCTCGGCTTCAGAAAAGCCCATTAAAACCATATTTAAAAAACAGACCCACATGGGGTTTGGTTTCTGCTGGTATTGTGTTTATTACAAACTACCAGCAACCCTGGCTTGGGAGAAGCTGTGCTGTGAATGGCAAACCACCCAGAGTCTGGGGAGGCGTAGTCCTGGGTCTTGCCTCTTCCTTTCGTTTTTCCGCATGGAGGTTTGCTTTGTTTGGCAGTATATAAACACAGTGCACCTTAAGTGCAGAACATATAGGAAATCCTTAAACTCTGCCACAGTTTTCACATGTGCAACATTTGATTCCAGCAATTAGTGTCTCACTAGTAAGGTGCTTTGATGTGTTACATTGCCCATTAGCCATCTGAGTTAACTGCACATTCTTTCTCCTCATGATATGAGTGACATTTGCATCTCGCTTACAGGTGCTAACCAAAGGCACAGCTGAAGCAACTGTTACTTAGATAGGCCAGAGAAAAATAACATCTGACAGTAACCACACAGCTATAAAATAAATCATGGTGTTGAGCATCATTGTAACTGCTTACACATCTTGTCAAAGTTAAGAAAGAGAAAACTTTGACACAGACTTAATCAAAAACAATTTTGCACTTATGCAAGTCCAGGAGATGAAAGATTTTAGTGAAGAAATTGAGCTTTCTGGTAATGCCATGTATGAGTGTCCTTACTTAGGAATAACCCTACTCATGCCTTTCTCAAATTTTCATTCATTCTTGAAATAGGAAAAAAACCCAACCCTTCACTTTAGGAGCTTTTTCACTTGTTGGAAGTTCAGAATTTAGACCACTTTGCCAGTGGTATGAGCTTCAGAGAAGAGAATCAACTGCACAACAGCACATAATAATACATAGCAAGTTAAACCAGAAGTGAAGCCAACTACTGTACCCTAGGTGATAGCAGCAGGAGAGTGTAAGCACAAAGTACAACTTACCAAACCAGAGTTTGGCAAGACATATAGGTAAATTCACCTCCAGTCTAGAAAGCGCTACAGGGTTTCTTGCCTGGAAGCAATTTATACCTCTGTGTCATCTGGCAGTGGCAGAAGAGTGCCAGCAGGATGGAGGCTGTGGCAGTGCCCCAGAAGCAACCCAGCCATCCAGTGCCAAGCTCCTGGTTATCCGACTTCTGCTCTCTTGAGTCTCATCCTGATAATCACTCAAGCACAAGTCGGCTGAGGTCATGGTCTGAGGAGATCTATTTCTGCCAGGGAGAAAAACCTCTGAGGAGATGTATTTCTATCCCAGCTAACCCCAGAAGGGTAAACAACCCATCTGACATCCCACCTTTCTGTCCTTTTAGGGCCATGAGTACTGTAACACAGCATCCCTCCACCTACTTTTTCTACTGGGAATCTTGGCGAGCTTTGCAGAAGATTGTACTTCCCTGCAGTGGGTATATTGGTCCATTCATTCTTCTGAGCTTCTTTACATTCACAAACTCCCCAGATTATGGGTGCTATATGAAATAAGGTATGAACCTCTAGGAAAGCCTAAAAGCAAAGAAAGATTTTCCATGAAAGAAAATGACATAACTAAGAGTATTTTTGTTGCCGCATAAATTTTCGTCATAACAACACCTTCCAATATCTTTTGGTATTCCCATATTGATAGAGGTAGTAGGAATATGCCAAATTTGACCATAAAACAACAACAAAAAAATCTCAAACTCTTGTTCAGTAGCTGTTTTCCAGTATGTGCCGCACATGTGGCAAGAAACAAATATATATACATTGCTTGCGTCTGAAAAAGTCAGACGGTGGTGAACTGAATTAAAACTTGAATGCATATTGGTGGGATGAGATGCTGATCCATTTGCAGAGTAATGTGCTATATTTAAGTCATGCATTGTGGCATCTTCAAAAAGGCTAGTCATAATTATGATGGATTAGACTGCAGAGTCAGTCCTAGATGCAATAATTGTTTCACAGATGCTGCTGATGTGACATGAATTTCTAATGAATTATACCTGAAGAAAATGTGGGACTACTAAATGGTCTGGATAAAATACAGTTATGGGAATGAGGAAAAAAGCTAACTGTTACGTTTAGGGAAAGGTAGATTTACTTTGAGAGGCAGACAGTTCACCCCACAACAATTATAAAGAAGAGCACAGTGACTATGTAAGGTGCAACCAGGTCTGCTTAGTAGTGGCATCAAGAATATCTTCATGGTGTCCCAGTAATAAAGGTATTTCTGCCATTTGTCTTTTGCCAGTTTCAATTTATAAATAATTGCTGTGGTTTGTAGCTGCTCGAGCAAGATTTGTATTCAGGTGTGAATAACTGAGCATAGACAGAGGGAGATGAGTATAATGCAAAGTCAGCACAATCCTAGATGCATTTCAAATAATGCAAATCCAGCACTTTTAATCAATGAATTAACTTTGTATTTTAAAGAACCAAATGATTCCCATATCCTTTGCAATGTCTAACACCAGTGCCTTTTACACTGGAAGTGATCAGAATTTGGTGGAACTGGTTGACTCATACCATGAGGTCTTTGAGAATAGCAATAATAATAATCCGTGAAATACAGTGAAGATAACCTTGTGGTTTTTGAGTATGGCATAAATCTAATACTCTTTTCTGAAGCACAGATGTGCTCCTTCTAGGGATTTGCAAGGTAATTTTAGAGAAATCAGGCAGCCCCCACTTCTAAACAAAAAGGTGGTTTTACCTGTGAAGTAAGGAGTTGAGAAGAAAGATTGTCTGGGAACTCTTGGAAGGAATTTAGTTGCAACCCACACAGTACACCAGAACACAAGCAGGAAGGCAGACTTTGAGGGCCAGAGGAAGTTTCTCATGGCTCAATCACATGGACTAAAACTTTTTTTAAAGAAATAAATATTTTAGAAGTGGCTTGACAGCACAGTAATTACTGTGGTGCCTTTTATTTCATTTCATGCTTGTGAAATACAACAGCCTACACACTCATGTCTGAGTTGTGGTTCACCTGCAATTTCTAGGTATGAAAGGTGCAAAGGCAAAGAATGGTTTCCAAGTTAGGCTGACATTTTATTTTTGAGACACTCTGGGAGCAGCATTCTGCCACACAGCCTAGAATGACACAAGAGAAATCCCTTTCACACTGCTTTCTGTTAAGCATGGAGAATTGTCTCCCTGGGAAAACTGCAAAGGCTCATGTCTTGTGGTACTTCAAAGCTAGGTTGGGAAGTATACTGAAATACATCTAGAAGGGAAGAAGCCTGCCTTACCTTGTTAAGAAAATAGGTAAGATGGACAAACATTCTTTTCCATGTTCCTGTTCTTTGCTTTGCCTTCAGCAATTCTTTTTTTTTAAGTATGCAGAGAGAACTTCTCTGCTTCTGTTATACAAAACATAAATTGAGTAAGAAAGAAAAAACCTTCAGGATAAATTAGGTGCTCCTTAGCATTTTCTTTTAAATATTAGTGTAGGATAAACACATAAGCAAAGGAACTGTGGTGAGAGAAAATTTTCTATATAGTGGCAATACCAGCCATGTGTAGTGCTTCTCCAGACTTTGCAGTCCAATCAGGGATGACCTGGTAATGGAGAACCCTTCAGATTCCCCTTTATGCAAACTAGAAACAAAAGCTTCAGGACAAAGGCATGCATGCATCCAAATTTTCTCTGTACAATCTCACATCTGTAAGACCCTCTGTCAGTCTGTCTTCTGTCATTTGTGACTGGTTGAGAACCATAAAGCCAACAAAGAATAAATTATTACAAGCACAGTCAAACAAGGGCTTTATCTGTGTTAACTGAGATTGTGAATCCTGGGAAGATCCATGTGAACAGGATTAGCTTGTCATATATGGAATTTGCTTACTGCACATTGTCAGTACTTTTATCCAATGAAAAACATAATTTTGTAAATAAAATATAAAGAGTATGTGAGAAAAATGGCATTTACCATCCAAACAAAGAAGAAAAAAATCCTAGCTCCACAGCTGTGGTACTCAGTTCAAAACCCAGAAGAATAGTTTAAGCCATGCTTGATGCCTATATGTAAATTTGAAAGTATATTAATACCTGAAAAAAATACCACTTCCATCAGATCTTTCAGAAATCTCTCGATTTTTTTCTGTCAACATTACCTGGATGTTGATGAACTGTAAGAAATCCTACAGACAGCAATCAAGCATGGCTTTGTCTCACGTGTGTATCATGGTACTTGCATGGTTCTTTAGGAATGCCAGTTTTAAAAGAACTTGTCAGACAGCTGAAGAGAGAAGAAAGCAGGTTTTCCCCTCTAATTGGCAAGCTTGGTGTCAGTAATCCTTTAAGTTACACAAAAGAGGTTTGGCACATTTAATCAAATAACGGGATTAGTACCAAATTTGGAAACCATGGTTTCAGCATGACTTTCTGCCTTACTAAGGAGAAAAAGTGACACCAGAGGAGTCTGTGCAAATCATTCAAAAGCAAAATAATAATTTTTGCACTATTAGGAGAGGGGTTTTTGGCAAAATACCTGCTTGTGTGCTAAACAGGGGTAAGGAGCCACTCTATTTTCACTCTGTTTTCATCTTGAAGAACAAACCTTCAAGAAAAAGGGAGACACAGGGCTGCAAAATGTGATAGGATAGCAAAACACCCCTCAGGTGCGCCTGCAAGCTTACATTGTGTGTGGGAGCTGGTCAGGACAATGGGTGCTTTAATGCTGCAGGAATTGTCATGAATTGGCTGTCCATCAATGGAAACTAAAATTGACTTAGATTCTCTCCTGTTTCTTTTCTCTTTCAGATACATTCAGAGGGTAGACTTGTGGATGGCCCTGGAGCAGGCCAGATGGAACAGGACAGAACCAACCATGTTGCTGGCAATAGATTGAGTCCATTTCTAATACCACAATCTTCTCACATTTGCCAGGCCGAGCTTTCTGCAGTGAAGCTGCAGAATGGAACTCCAGCAACAGAGGGGCCTGAAGTTGAAGTAAATGGAGACCACAAGCAGCTATTCATTAAAAGCAACTATGGAGTGCCCCACCTGAAGGGAAGTCCAAACAACCGCATTAGCCCCGACCTTTTACAAGAAAAGAAAGTGTATTCCAAATATATGCAAAATGGTGGGATAAAACGCACTTTTAGTGAGCCCTCTCTGTATGGACTTCATAAGAGCAAGAAAGTGAAACAGGACAAAGAGGTAAACGGAGAAAAAGCTGAGCCAGAAAATAATAGTGAAAAAACAGGTGTCTCCAATTATTACAGTGAGAAGAAAGCCAAGAGTTTTGCAGGACAAGAAAATGAAGTTTCAGATTTGATACGGCCTACAAGATACAATAGTGGTGGTTCAGAAAACCCTCATGACCTCTTGATTCAGGATGAGCAGGAGCGAGAAAATGTTCATTGCCACACTAGGGACATTGTCTTACTACTTAAGAACAAGGCAGTGCCAATGCCTAATGGTGCTACAGTTTCTGCCTCTTCCGTGGAAAGCATGCATGGTGAACTCCTGGAGAAAACACTGTCTCAGTATTATCACGAACATGTTTCCATAGCGATGCAGAAGAACACATCTCATATCAATGTCATTACCAGTCAGGCTACTAATGAGTTGTCCTATGAGACAACGCATTCATCCCATACCTCAGGGCAGATCAATTCCCCACAGACCTCAAACTCTGAGCTGCCTCAAGTGCCAGCTGTAGTGGTTACTGAGGTCTACAACACAGAAGATTCCAGTAAACCACCTGTATTGCCAGGTAGCTGTTCACTTCAGAAGCCAGAACTACAGCTACAGCAACAGATTCCAGGCTATGATCCACACCAGTTACCCGTAGGAAACAGTACACTTTGTGGAAACTTAGGGCAGGTTCCCGACCAAGACCTCCCTTCTTTAAATTCCATCAGTAACCTGCAAGCTCAGAGCACCTCTCTGGAAAGGTTTTCTGAGCAAGCAGAAAAAAATGGTGCTTTCTTTAAACAGAACTCAATGTTTCACAAAGATTCCTGTGCTCCTCCTGCTCTGGAAATAAACAGTGTACTGTCCATGGTGGTGCAAGAAGGATACCATTCCTGTGACAACAGATGTGATGAAACTCTCCCTGGGGAGGTAGAGAATGAAGGGCAGCAGCAGGGACCAATGTCAGAAAGTCCGGGCCTCAGCCAGCAACTACTTCACCCTCAGCAGAGGCTTCATCAGCAGGCACAGACATCACAAGATGTCAGTGAAAGAAACCCGCAAGCTGCTGTGGACGCCTCAGTTCAACAGGGCCCAGAAGAAATGACGCCGGCTCCTTCCCTCCAAAATCTGCAAGTGCATGGAAGTGAGGGTCAGTTGCAGCAACACTATCAGCATTTCCCAGGACAGAGAGAACATGAGATTCCTCCTGACAAAGAAAAGGACCAAGTGAAAGAGCCTGTGCAACAGACTCAACATTATTCAAAACCAGCCTGGATAGAACTGGTTTCCACACAGTTCCACCAGGGAGAGCCTTCCCAGAAGCCCAGTGAAGCATTATTACGATCAGTTCTTCAGTTCCAGGCAAACACAGCTGAAACAGCCTATACAAAACAGTATGCTGGAAGTCCTGATGCATTAAAGGGGCCTTCAGGACAGCCCCAGAGCCAGAAGATAATGCAACAGGAACAAATTCCTCCACTATACAAAAGCGAGACCTCCCAGCTGCAGCCGCATCCCACAGCTGACCAGCAGCTGCTGTTCCAGAAACACTCACCTCAGCCACAGCTCACAAAGATGGATTCTTTACTCAAGTCCCAAGTGCAGAAACACCCTCTGCAGCAGCTTCATTTCCATCAAAGACCAGAACAACAAGCTGAACAGCCTTTCGGGGGCCCATTGAAACAGCAGCACTTGAAGCCCCAGCCAAGGGAAAACGAGCATTTCTTGCATTCACACATTTTGCAGCAGATGCTTCAAAAACAAGCACAGCAGGTGCAACTGCCATGCAGTCCACAGCTAACCTCAAACCAGCAACAGGCTCTGCTAATGAAAAACAAAGACCTGCCCCAAACCATTTCCCACTCCCAAAGCAATGCTGAGCAGCCAGTAGACAGGACATCCTTCAATCAGCTTAAAGTAGATGAATGTTTTCAAACTGGGAATAAGTACATGAAATCAACTGCATTCCCACTGCATAGCCCTCAGCTAGGCCGAGAGCGGGTACAGAGCATGAACAACAAAGCTCCCCTTTACACTCAGAAAGCAAACACTAGTCTACAGCATCCTTGCCCAAACAATGTGCACTTGATTTCTGAGAAGAAAGAAAACACCGCAAATATTGAATGCTTTGGAGCCAAAAAAATACAGGACTTGCAACACGTGCAGTATTTTTCAAATAACTTGGCCGCAAAGCAAGATGTGAGTCGCTGTTTTCAAGAACAAGAGCAACAGACACAACAAGCTTCAGTTATACAGCTACCACCACTCCAGCAAACACAATGCTACAGTGGTAGTCTGAATCAAGATCTCCCAAGCCAACAAGCTACACAGATTCCTCAGCGGTACTTACCACAGAGCCAACAAACTGCTCCACACTCCCAGGACCAGAGAGGCTGTCATTTGCAGTCCCAGACCCCTAAGGATTTTCAAAAACATGCTGCTCTAAGGTGGCATCTCTTGCAAAAACAGGAGCAACAAGCATACCTGCAACCCAAAGTGGAGATTGGTCCCAATGCAGTGCGCAAGCCTATAAAAATTGAGGCTGGTACAAAGTCTAATGTCTGCACGCGTCCATCAGCTGGACAGCTGGAAAACAAAATGTGGAAAAAAACAATTAAACAAGAGAATCAGCACTTTGGCTGTGAGAACATGCAACAAAAGAGCATAATTGAGACAATGGAACAGCAGCTAAAACAGATACAGGTCAAATCACTGTTTGATCACAAGACTTTTACTATCAAATCACCTAAACATGTGAAGGTTGAAACAGCAGGCCCTATTACCATCCTATCAAGAAATACCAGTGCTGCAGATTTTGACACTCAGACCCCAATCTTGGATCAGCAAGCAAACTTACCTGCTGAGAAAACCCCGACCAAAAGAACAGCTGGAACTGTTCTCAATAATTTTTTAGACTCACCTTCCAAGTTATTGGATACTCCTGTAAAAAATTTATTGGACACACCTGCCAAAACCCAGTATGATTTCCCATCATGCAGCTGTGTTGGTAAGTGCTGAGACATACTTAAAACGTACTAGTTTACAGGAAGGAAATGAGCCTTCAAATTTGGAACATGGGTGTTAGTTGGATGTTTTTGTTGGAGGATTTTTTTAGGTTTGTTTTTCTAGAACAGTGATTAGTAAAGACTTAACAAAATTTCAGTTTTATACACTTACGTCTACTCCACTTATCCAACCCTACACACAGGCTCTTTCTCAATATAATTACGTATTTGCTTTTTCAGTCACAGTGCTTATGGCCAATAATGTATCCCTTCACATCCATTCTCCTTGAGCAGCAGACATGTAATAACAACATGCCGATAAAAAGTAGGTCACAACTTTATAATCTAATTTATTTGTCAAGGTTAGATATAGCATTTATAAAATAAGTCCTGGGTCCAAAACTTGAGATCCTTATGCCATTTTTTGCTCTAAAAGTGAAATTGCTGGTTTCCCCTCAGTAAAGCCTAAGCAAAAAAAGGGATAACAGATCAATTCTCAATTGTTGCAAGAGTTTATCCTCTCTTTCATGGACTTGTCTCCTGCAAGGCTAAAAAGATCAGCAGTTTCTTAGAGAAACTAAGTAAGCAGTGCAAGAAACAGTGAGGAGGACCCTCAGTGTTTTTCATGGCATATGGTCTGCAAAAGCTGGAAGAATAGAGCAGAGGGAAGTCAAGTAGAGTGACAGGCATGACCCTGTAGCCTAAACTTCCATATAGCACTAGAATTGCATATAGCCAGGTCTAACAGGCACTTTCATACTCACTGGATAAACTATTCAGGCTGAGATAAAAGGTTCAGCACCAAAAAACAGAGGGGGCAAAAATTACTTGGTAGTTGCATTTACTGGAATTTTGTACCAATTATAAAAGAGGAAACTTGAACAAACACTCCTCCAAAAACACAAAATGGACCTTCTTGCCTTTTTGAACACTTGGGGCTATGTCTCAGAGGTGATGCATGGGAGCAAAAAGAGGAGGTAGTGTATTTCCAAAGCTCCCAGGAAGAAAACTGGAAGCTAGTTCCTTGGTGTTCCTTGTTGTTTTATAAGAAACAACCTACAAAATGAAGGTTTTTTAGAACACTGAAGTTGTTAGCATTTTTTTTCTTGAGATGGTTTCTCTAATGTAGTTGGCACAAGTGTTTCTGGCAATCATTTCATTATTCTCACTGTTTTTTTAGCCAGTACTGCAATCGCTAACTAAGCAAAAGAGCTTATTCTCCATTTGAATTTTAATTCTTCAGTCTAAGCAGACCCTCTAGGAAACAAAGAACCATGAAACTTAGTTCCTGTCCTCTTTAAAGAACCCATTGCCACAGTATAATCAATAGCATTTATTGCTCTTTCCTACCAAAAAGCCTGTCCTTAGGAAAATTAAATTAAGCCATTCGGCCATTTACACGTTCAGGTTTGTATCATGCCTCCATCATGCTTCTGGAGGCTGTACATCAAAAGTAGCATCACCTCATCCAGCCTTTGGAGTTAGCATGGCAGAAGGCATCAAGTCAGCCCTCAGACAGGTCAGCTTCACCATCTCCTTCTGAACCCAAGCAGAGCCTGGCCATTTCTTTCTCACTGCTGGAGCCTGCCTCCTGGTATCGAACCAAACATATAGCATATGTTGTGAATGCTGACATGGTCCTACCTATGCACAGAAAACTGGGGCCACATTCTTAGCATATAAGCATTTTGACTAAGCCTTGTGCAGAATTTCTTTCAGCAAACTTGCTTTTTTTAATTTCAGAGTCTTTCTGTGAGCGGCAGAAATCCTCTATATAACCTCACTGGCCGCTTTTTCAGGGTGTAGGTTCCTACACTTTAACATGCTGCTGGAAAACAAGTACTGTAGAGCCCACTAATGTAAATATTTACCATTGTTATCCCATTTGTCGTCCTTTCTAGATACTGGGAGAAGAGGAAGTGGGAGAAGGAGAAACAATTGTTCAGTGATAACAGGAAAATGCCTTTTGAATTTCAGTGTAGAGCCTGAGATGTGAAACAGCAGTTTGTGCTGGCAAAAGGCACACAGTCCATATCCCAGCTATTTGCAGGATTAACCACATGCTTTGCATGTTTTGTACAAATTGTGTGGGCATACTTTAGACATAAGTGTTTGAAAACTCTGACCCTAGACCCATACAGCAGTATTCTAATGAGCTAAATATAAGCTTTGCAATGTGACTTTTTACATTAAAGAATTAAGCTTCGAAGTAATAACCTTTATTTTGTTTTAAACAGAGCAAATTATTGAAAAAGATGAAGGTCCTTTCTATACCCATCTAGGAGCCGGTCCTAATGTGGCAGCTATTAGAGAAATCATGGAAGAAAGGTAATTAGTGCAAAGACACAGGGCAGATTAATGTTTATCCTTTTGTGGATGTCAGAATTTTTCCAGCTTTCACACATAAAGAAATAAACAATGGCAAATCAAGTAATTACTTGTAGGCTTAGCTACTCCAGTGTTGCCAGCATTACGCACTGTGCTATTCACCAGAGAGTCATAATATTTGACAGGGCTAATAGTTTGCTGGCTGACACAGGCTGCGCACTTTGAGACAAATGCCAGCAAACCCAAGCAGGAACAAGTATTCACCAGCCTGCCAAGCAAGACGGCTGGCAAAAGCAAGCATGGACCTGGGGTTCCCTCTGTGTAGGAGAATGCCAAGATAGAAGGAAGATGAAGAGCAGAATAGCAAACTCCCCCCAGACTACTGTATATAGTACAACCCTAAAGGGCTAAATCTGTCATGTCCAGAGGAGTGCCACAAAGTTGTTGGATAGGATTTCAGCCCAAGAATTGATAAGTAGTTTTGTGAAAAAGCATCCCCCCTTCCTCAGAACACTGCACAAAACCAACCTTATCTTGATTGTGGACAATCCCTGTATCGTGTTGCATCCCGTGATGTATTTATTATATCAAAGCCAACCAAACCAGGAATTTTGAACAGCCCAGAATGGATACATGAGCTGTGCTATTTAAAAATATATGTAAGTGCAAAACCCACCAGCCTTTTTAAGGTATTCAAATTAAAAAATGTCACAAAAGTGACTTCTGCGCTGTGAATTCTGCATTACTTGTAGCTTTTGGCATGCATTGACATCAATGGCCAGATTTTTAGAGGTATCTGGGAATTCAGATCCCCTCTGAAAAACAAAAAACCAAAAACTCCCCAGTAACTCAGAGGCAGATGGAAATTTGATTTGTTAATGCCTTAAAAATCTGGACTCCAGAACTGAAGAGAAGCTCTAGCTAGTTGCAGAAATAAAAGCAAATGGGAATTATTGCAATGCTGTGTCTGAGCACCGTTTCCCAGCGAGGTTTTTTAGCTTGTGCTCATCACTGCACAGTTGTGGGCCACTTCAAACATATTAAACTCTTCAGATTACCTCTAAGTCCTAAGGTCCTTTCTCTTTCTTAGCACCTCCTTCCCTGTGACTCCTGTGCAGGGCTTGCCCCGATACTTGTTTTCAGCTTTGTGAGCAGCTTGGATGCATGTAAACTACATAAAACATCTTCTTTCTACAAAGAGGGAGTGAACACTGACCCTCCTTAGGAGCTTGTTACAGTTTGTTATCTACAGCGTTATCACTGACTGGTTAATTCTTTAGTATTTACAGATAATAAATAAAAGTCAGTCATAATAAAAGGAAAGTCATTCATGTCATGACATCAATTATTAACAGATGAGTTTTTTTTCATTTCTTTACTTTGGAATGTAATATTTCATCCTTAATATTGACCTCACTTTTTTCTCTTTTTTTTTTTTTTTTTTTTTTGCATTTAATTTCATTTAATGTTGGCAGAAGGAAATCCTGAGAGATTATAGATAACATGCACCACCTCAGCCAGGTTCAGCAGAGTATAGCAGCAGCCACTTGAACAATGACTAGTTTTCAGCTGTTCATATGGTATGAACTGTGCATTTCTCTGATTGAAGAACTACAGAACTTCTTGTTAGTTAATTTACATCCCTAAATAAAAACAGTACTTAACTATAAAGATACTCTCATGCACATGTGTGCAGTTGGTGACATTAATCACAACTGAAGCACTTCTAAACTGGCTTCCCGTAAATATGGATTGACTTTTAAGGTATCAGCACTGCCAAATAAACCAGGATTTGGTTTTAGACTTGCAGTTAATATTTTAGCCATAACAGAACAAATTTCTTGCAGAATCCGTCGTGGATACATGTATTTTACCTCTTCCTTCTCCCAGTCCCCACTTCATGCTCAGTGAGTTTCACTCTGGTTTTAAATGCAATCAGCTTTGGCCTGAAAGCAAGCATGAGAAACATCAGGCACAAATTCCTTTGTAAAGATTTGAGACAAAGTCCATTTAATTTCCAGTGTGTTAATGTACAACATATTTCTGTAGTGGCATCCACACAATTGTCCTACAACCTTCATTAGCAAATTGAGAGAAAATGTTAAGATTTAAAGAGTTTTTTAATGTAGCTAATTAAAGAAACAAATGTATGCTAACATCCAGGCCTAAACAGGAAAAAGTGACCTGCAGAACATGTGTGATACAACTTGATTTTATTTGTATATTTCCTGTGACACTGAAATTTCACAATGAGATCACATCTAAAAATAAGCATTTTTCATTTCCTTTATAGGAGAGAAGTTTAAATACAAATATTTGCTCTTAAATATATCACAAAGATTTTAGTGCAAAAACAAGAGGGATGAAAGGTCAAAAGTTCTCAAAGCATCATTAAATGTCTGCATAACAGGAAGGAACTATCTTGATTGCTCTGTAGGTAACAGGCAAAGAACAAAGATTGTGATTTAGTCCCCACAATTGTTTTTTTAAAATCAAACCAAAAAAACCATCTGCCAATGATAGTGGCAGAATTCGTGAAACAGTGATGAAAATACAATATGCCCAGTCCTCAAAATGCAGCTGAGTCAACACGGTAGCTGGATCTGTAATGTTGAGGACACTGAGGTTTCTAAGGCATGGCCTCACTGGGAAGCTGGTGTGCTTTGGGGCTTAGCAGGTGGGCACCCCCTGCTGCAGCAGCCTGGGGAGAAGCCTGGCCAGAGAACGTGCCTGGAAATGGCTTAACAGGTCTGGCGTGTTCTGTTGATTCAAGATTGCTTCACTTAGCCTTTTATGCATATTTCCACCTGGTCCATCAGAGGATGTGGAAAGTGGATCTCATTTGCTCTGGGTAACAGCACTACTTGCATGTGGGGCTAGATTCTGCCTTGATGGCACAATCACTTTGATTAAATGCTTCAGCGAGAGCCAAGCTTGCCCACCTCTGTCACAGAAAGACACACACAAATGGCAGCATTTGAGGGCCCCTTGTGATCCTAATTCAGTACAAAAGTCAGGCAGAAGTAAATAAGTAACAATTTATGAGCAGATGATAAAGAAAATTGATACGATATGATATATGATACAAATTAATCATGACTTAATTGATTTACACTGTATCTAAGCCAGAAAGAAGCACAGAAAATGAATGGAGTGACTACTGCATGCCAGCTATTCCATGACAATTACATATATTTCAGAGTAATAACTTTGTTTAATTCAGATATTAAAGAAAAATGTGAAATTCCTCCCCAAAATAGAGGGACTTCACGTCCACTTTTCAAAAGGTCATCTATGACAAATTCTCTACAGAAACAGTTAAAAGGTTTGGGAATACTAATGTGATCTGGATAATTTTTACTCATCCTTGATGTATGAAAGACATTTGCTTCTCTTAATGTATCAATCCACCAATATAATAAAATCTGCAAGAGTAACAGTATTGCAGCTCCCTCTCTGTAATTCACAGTATTTATTTTTTAAGATAAAACTGGCAAATATGCTCCCATCTTTTCAGTGTTCACAGAGAACCAAATGAATCTGCTTATTGTCCATATTTTTGTTTGTTTAAGATTTGGACAGAAGGGTAAAGCTATAAGGATTGAGAGGGTTGTCTACACTGGAAAAGAAGGCAAAAGTTCTCAAGGATGTCCAATTGCTAAATGGGTAAGTGATGTACATGAATGTTAAAACTAATCCAGTTCATTATGATGGTTCAGGTAAGCCGATGGCAGTGACATGCCCTTCTGTTAGTTGACACTATGAAACTTAAAATAGCTCAATGGCAGCAGTATCACAAGATGCCTGTAGCCTGCTCCCACCCATGTCTCTCACACTCCATTTAGTTGCTGCATGGACAACAGCAAGAATAAAATTTGGCTTCAAGGTATGAAAACCTGAGAAGGAAGGCAGTTTTGCTTAGATTTAAGATTCACAACATCAGACATTCTCATTGCTATTTAATTTTAGTTTACAAATAACTCCAGTAAGTGGACCACTGTGATGTTTTATAAATGCCTTCCCAGTTCAGGAGAGGCATTAGGACACCCTCATAGGAAACAGTGCCATAATTTGGCACAAATTACTGAATGGTTTGGGGAAAGACAGGATGAGGAAAAACTGATACATGATTATAGCCTTTATGCATGCCAAATTGCACCGTTTTTTCAAAACGGTAGCACGAGCACTGAGAAGCAAGGACACTCCTTTATTTGAACATCCACTGCTTTCCTCTCATGACTAATGTTTGTATGTAGTAAGGGCAGATCACAAAACTGAGTGGCTGATTACAGGTTTACCTGCTTAAGTTTGGGAGAGAAAGGGAGCGAGCTGCCATGTCCAGTTATTTAGTCCCTTCCTTAGCTGCCTGCCTTTCCCCACATGGCACCTGCCCTAAGCGCAGGTGTCCAACGTCCAGCTCATGTGCGGGGTGGCATCTCACTGCTCAGTTCCTTTTGCCCACTGATCAAAGTGGGCCACTTGTACCATAGTACAGATTCAGGAGAATATTCCTGCTGAATCAGAGCATGGGGAATACCTTTGCAAAGCTGGTTTCCACCACCACGGCTTTCCATGCCATCAGTCAAGCTTAGCCTCTTAGAGTCAGCTTCGCGAAATAGAAAGGGTAGCCCTGGCCCATATCACTTAATGAAAAAAATGGACCAGGCTGCCAGAAATGAAGAGGAAGACAGAAGTAGAAGTAACCTACACACACACACACTAATGTTGAGTTTTCCTATTCTCTTGCTCTTCACACTAAGAAATGCACTGTTTGTCTTGGGGCTCTGGGGGTGTGTGTTGCTGTGCATGCAGGTAGTCCGCAGAAGCAGTCAGGAGGAAAAGCTACTCTGCTTGGTGCGTGAGCGAGCAGGCCACACGTGTGAAACAGCGGTGATCGTGATTCTTATCCTGGTCTGGGAGGGAATCCCAACAAGCCTGGCTGACAAGCTCTACTCCGAACTAACTGACACCCTGAGGAAGTATGGCACTCTCACGAACCGGCGGTGTGCTCTGAATGAAGAGTAAGTGGAACAAAGGTGCTTGCCAAACTTGTAACCCCACCTTAAGCCTCAGACCTGGCACCTCTGCTTGTACTATTACCCTGAAATATGCATAACCTTTGCAACTATTTCAGGTTGTTTGAAAACCCACAAACCTTGTGAGAAAAGCAAAATAATTGTTCTTATAAATCAAGGAAAACCTCTTCCCAGAATTGTGAAGTATCTCAGTATATTTAAAGGAAGAGCTCTCAGCAAGGCCCAGAACAGCAGATAGCTTGAAATAAGAACTAGATGCACTAAATCATACTGCAAGCCTACAGAAGCTAGTCTGGATCTAAAGAAATTGCACTATAAAGTTTTCCCATGTCTTTCTGATAGCGAAGAACGTTTAGACCAAAACTGACATAGCTATCACTGTATGTTACTTCAGCTTCATGAACAGAGTCATATTTCGGGAGTTATTGCTTAGCCCCTGTCAGAGGACTCCCACATTCCTGCAGTGCTGTTAGCAAATGCTCCTTTCAGGTACCATAAATATCACTACCTATCAAGGCACCACATAAACATACCCTGTGAGAAAGCCAGGTTTCTCACAGAAGCATAGAAACCCTATAGTCCTTGCGTTGAAGTCATGGATTAGTCACTCTGGAAAGTCCTGTTGTAATGTGTATGCCTTACTCTTTCATGTCTTCATTATTTGCTGATGAAGATGATCCAAGACCAGTGATGCCTCAAAGCACTGGCAGAATGCCAGCGCCCACTGTGGCGGTACCCCGGGGTGATCCACCTGCCACTAACAGCCATATTCTCTTATTTTTCAGACGGACATGTGCATGTCAAGGACTGGACCCTGAAACTTGTGGTGCTTCGTTTTCCTTTGGTTGCTCCTGGAGCATGTACTACAATGGTTGTAAGTTTGCCAGAAGCAAGATTCCAAGAAAGTTTAAGCTGATGGGGGATGACCCAAAAGAGGTTGGTGTCCATTTCTAAAATGAGTCTCGTTTGCAAGGAAATGTCTTCTGTCACTCTGCAAACAGAGATACAGTACAAGAGACCAGGGCCCAGAGCCCTGCCTGTATGGCATACGTGTAGAGTAATTAAATAACTGCCAGTCAAAACTGATTGATTCCAGTCACTGAGCCAGCCGAATTGACTGTCCAAATTCTGACAGCTGGGAAAAGCCCTGGGACTCGAAACCATGTTTGCAGGCTTTCACAATTAGTGGAGAGGGCAAAGCCTGAGTAATTGTGGCTGTATTAGGCCTGCAGTCGGGCATTCCCCAGGGACAGAGCAGAAGGTTTACCCACTGAAGGCACATAACATTGCAACTGGGAACCAGAGCAGACTGCATGAAGAAAATATGATGAAACTCTGAGATGACAATAGGAAGAAGAGGATAGGAATACTCATTATACATACAGTCCTGCACCACTAAATGTTTCCAGACTGGGCTGTGTGTTACAGCAAACTGACAACTGTTTAAAACAAGTCAAAGTAATAAAAAAAATTACCTTAGCCCTGGACACAAGATACCTTTGAAGTTATGACTGCAGCAATTCCTGGACACCTCTAGCTAGTCACGTGTCTAGGAGGCTCCAATGGCCCAGTCTGTTTTTTGGCGAGCATGTGCAAATTTATCCCCTTGCCTGTGCTTAGGTCCACAGCTTTCACTGTATTCTGGTGTCTTACACGAATCCAAGGACTTATTTTACATGATCAGAGATGCACTTCTGCATCCTATGGCCTGGTCTGAGAATAACCACACTATTTAGAATATCACCGCAATTAACATACATTTTTTCCTCCCCACTGCTCTTCAACATTCACAGGAATTACAGAATAGCTCTCCTTCAATCATGCTGTGACACAAAGCCTTCTTTATCATAGCTTGCGACCCTAAACTCCCTAAATTTTCTAAGCTGGATACCTGGCCAGAGCCCACCAGGGCACTCTTCCAACTTGCATTCCTGAATTTACTTCCCAGGGAAGCCAGAGCTGGGCAGGAAGGATGGTTTTACCCTCCAGTCTTGTTCCCTCACAAAGTCAGGGGCAGCCAAAGCATGCATCCAGACCAGGAGGTGGATCCCATAGCATAGACACAGTTTATAGAGAACACAAATAGGATCCTCACCAATAAAAACCAGAAGTAACACTTATAAATGGTAACCTACGGGCCATACAAAAGCTCAGAGTTCTGACAGCAGCCACAAGGTCACAGCAAGCTGTTTTTGACAATTTCATAATGTCATTTTGGAGTCCCAAACTAGGATGCAGTCCCATAGTAGGAGATACAAATTTTTAATGCACCAAACATGTCTCTCTCAAACCCATAGGTTTTTCACAGCTCTTCACGCATTCCTAAAATATACAAACTTCTAAAAACAAGTATACCACTCCAGTATGCCACTGTTCTTTATGCACTTGAAATTTAAAATAAGGACCTCATATAAGTGAGGTTTTGAATTTGGGATTCTCATCCTGAGAGCACGAGGAACAACTTTCTATTACGTTATTAAAGTACTTCATTTTTAAAGAGCCCTTCAATTTGAGAGCATGTAGCTCTCCTTATAGAAAAAAAGAGTGTGATCATTTCTATCTCCGTATCACCAACTACTAGATATGTCTACAATTCTTCATTGCTCAAGAATTGGGAACTTTTTGAAGTCTCAAGTATTTAAATAATTTTAAATTGTTGCATGAAAAGATATTTCAGTGTGTTGAAGTACTGTCATTGCAATGTGCAAAACCCTTAAATTAGCCAGATTGACCGGATCGTCCATTCTGATATTATTTTTCTCAAGCTTTCTGAAGAGTGTTATTTTCCCAAAACTCCAATAGAGAAAATAATGAGGATCATCACGCTTGGATCTAAAACATCTCCATGTTGAAGAATGTGATTCTTCTTAATATAAACCAAATTAAGATTATATTAGGTGATGTCCTCTTGCAAGGATCACAGTACACTATTTTACTACTTCATTACTTTAAAGGCTGTGAAACAATACAATTAAAAGGAGATCTACAACAGTTATTGTCTAAATAAGAATGATAACAGTCTAGGCTTTTACACAACTATCAGTGTAAACATAGTTGTGTAAAATCCCTAACGTCTTAGATCCCATACAAGCAGTATGGAAATGTCATTGAACTCTTATTTCATCCCCTAACAGGAAGAAAAACTAGAATCCAATCTGCAGAACCTGTCAACCCTCATGGCACCTACCTACAAGAAGCTCGCACCTGATGCATATAACAACCAGGTATGCTGGGAAAAAAAGGAATTGGAGCAGTCATGTAAATAACCTAATTATTACCATACTTTCCAATGCTTCAACCTTGCACCAAACCATTATGTACATTTTATGCCTGTCTTCCTTTGACATCGGGGTAAAGATGAATAGAAATGAACAATTCCACTTAAAATGCTTTCAAAAGTAAAACTAGTCCACTAAAAGTTCACCACTTGTTCCCCTAAATAGAACTAATCTTTTCACCTACATCAATACAATATAACTACTTCACACTTGAGCAGAACTCTTCAGTTCTACAACATAAATTTCTGGATTTAGCATGATTCACCACCCAAACTAGCAAAACAGTCATGAAGATGGTGTGAGATTGGCAACAGTGCCAGAAGGCGCAGTGCACTGAAATCCTGAAGCCACAGTTTCAGTTCTGCTCTCTCAAGTGACAGATTAATTTAGTTTTCACCAAAATAGCCATTACAAACATGCTTTTGAAGTGAAGTTTCATATTTGAACACACTCAGCCCTGCATATGCACACAAGTGCCTGCACCAGCCTTCTTGCATGAGGGGATCATGCATGCATATTTTCTGTGAAGCAGTGTTCACAGACACTAGTACATTCAAAGCTTTTATGAGGTTCCCAGTGTGGCTGTCCCTCATCTGCATTCCTTTACCAAATATCTTTCTATTTGCATCAAAATTTGACAACATTCCCCTTGCAAACATATAACTGTTGCCTTTCATTTTCATTGATTAGTTTCACTACCACTACAAACATTTATAGAACTTGGAGTCTCCAAACTATCAGCATCACTGCAAACTATGACATCATCTTTTTTTCTTGTTGACAGCATTAAGCTGTAGCAAACAGCACAAGACAGATTTTCAGCTATAACAGAAAGAGTAAACTAACACAAGACTGTCCATTTTTATTTGCTGTAAAACTCTTTCTACTGCATATTGAGTAGCAGTTATCCAGGATAAGCAGATTCAGTACAGACTTACCCAATTTCGCTTACCTGATCAGATAACATTTGGGGATTCATTATGGAGGAAACTGTGGCCATGTGCCCACTAGCTGTGGTTACCTGTCCAAATATCTGAGAGACATTCTGCAAGAGAAGAAAGGAAGAGGAAAAAGAAAAAATGAAGGGATGGTGGACAATAAAATGGTTCTTTCCTTGGGCTGCTTTGTTTTTCCCCCAGAAATTCACAGAAGAACTTTTCTCTATGTAAGCCATGATCCTGCCTCACAGTTGTTGAAAATACATGCTTTTACAAGTTTCAGTTTTTACCTTATGTAATAAGGTGTGTGTATAGATTGGCCTATTTCAGGAGTTTCATGCAGACCTTGTATTTGTGGGGAGGCCTTGATCAGGATACCGTCAGTGGCTTTAAAGAGATGATTGAGGCCTAACTTGTATGGTATTGTAAAAGGTTCTGAAACTAAAAAGCCCTAAAACCAATTCCCCTTTGAATCCTGAAAAGAAATTCCAAATTCCTGGATTTATTCTAATCCAAGTCTGGACTGCTACTGGATTAAAGTCTAGAATTGGAAAGGGTCTGTTTTTCCAACTGGACACAACAGAACATCTCACAGAACAATTGCACCAGTATCCTTTAATCACACAGTTGTAGTCTGGCTACCGTTTCAGACCACTCTCATTTAATCCCGAAGTTTACATGTTTCAAGTTTTGTTCTGCTTTTATTTTCAGATTCCAGGGAAGTAAATATTCCATATTTTAAAAAATAAAGGTCTGTGAGCAAACTAGACACCTTTTTATTGATCTTGGATCAAGTCTTGATAAAACTTCTAATTTCATCTTAACTTGAAGCGGGATCTATTAAGTTCCATTAAGTGTAGATTTTTTTGTATTCACTTGAAAGGTTCAGCAATTTCAGCAAAGCATTTTATGAACATGGTTTCATTTTTAATTTTCTGAATAAAATATGAAACTATCATTTGTCTAAGGCTTGCTCTTGCATTACAAATTCCTTTATTTTTGTGTAAGAATTATTGCACTGTTAACTCTTCGTAAAGCTCCTTAATAGTGAGTGCATGGGTAGAAAGTACTGTCTTGACTGAATTATCTCTCATTTTAGTCACGGGTTAGAGTTGTATTTAAGGTGATGAAATATATGTTTAGCACGCCAAAATATTACAAATCAAAAAGCAAATTATTTTCCATTGAGTCATTCCAAAGTCAGTGTTCTAAAGCCATTTTCCCTTAATAGCTTGGTATATTTCCAGTCTACATAAACATACCACCTGCAGTGCCAGATGCTGAAACCATGTGCTGCATTTGTCATGTAAAAACACCGGCCACTGGCAGAGAATCAAAAGTAATATGCAAGAAAAAGTATTGTTGGCCAGTTTCACAATCACACAGACAGAAGGTAAGAGGGAACAAAGCAGCAAGGAATGAAATATGGATACAAAAGTTCCATTAAATTGCTTGCTTTTATTTACCTTCAAGATCTGTATGTTGCCACCCCTAAGATGTTAGGAGGCTTGCATGTAGTCATGGCGAAGCAGTCAGTGCTAATTCTGTGTACTGGAGCATCCAGCTCAGTTGCAGTGATACCTGTCATCTACTTACAGATCGAGTATGAACACAGAGCACCTGAGTGTCGCCTGGGTTTAAAAGAAGGTCGCCCATTCTCGGGGGTCACTGCCTGCCTGGATTTTTGCGCTCATGCTCACAGAGACTTGCACAATATGCAAAATGGGAGTACCCTGGTAAGTCCATGATGCACATAGCCTCCTTGCTCCAGCTCTAATTTAATATATTTAATTGATTAAATTAATCCCATCTGTTTAAATTTATACTTGTATAAGATAGATTGCTAAAAAAAAGAAACATTAAGCAGTAACTGAACTAACTTATTACCCCTCACACAATTTGGTTGAATATAGAACTGGTAAAAGAGAAACAATGGAGACACTGGAAAGAAGGCCCCAGCAGGGCTGAAAAGCCTGTTTCACTGTTCCTGGCAGAAATTATTTATGTTTGTCCTCTTGAAACACTTTTTTACTAACAACTTTTGATTATCTTCTATTAAAATGAAAATGGAAACAAATAACTTCTTTCCAGTAGAGTTTTGGAAGTTGTAGATTTCATTCCTGCTTGGGATGAGCAGGAAGTCCGCAAGCCTTGCCATCCTTTGTATTTTACACACACCCTTTACTCTCTTCACTTCTGATCTCTAGCATGTACAGCAAAGGTTCTGTAGAAAATAAAAAGTGAGCTGGTTTTCTACATGTGTTGGATTATTTCTGTTCCCTGCCTACTCTCTCTGTGACAATAACGTTGGGGTAAACATAAGAAAGAATAGTCTTCAGTTTTGAAGCAACTATCTAGATTCTTAGTGCAGCTGCTATTACAACCAAAGAGACTATATACTTTTTTAATACCAACCACATTTTTCCAGTCCAGAGTCTGACTTAATCAACAAGTCAACCACCATCAATACCATATATATTTCTATCTGAGCTTTCTTCCTGAAACTGGCTGATGCAGTGATTCTCCTACAGAATATGTCTGGATCAGCATCTTTTTCCACTGAGATCCTCACAATAACTGTTTTAGCTAGAGCTAACATAATGAGCATGCAGCAGGACACAACAGTAACTTCCTTAAATCTTATTATTAACATTACAGTGGCTTACTCTTTTGCAAAGTCATGGAAGTTGCCATTGTAAAGGGGTGTGAAGTACAATGACAGTAAGTTATATTGCACACTATTTCTAATAGGCAGCTAGTTATGTATTACAGTGAAAAAAATCTTCAGGTGAATACAGAGTCCCAGGTTCCACTGTTTTAGCTCTCTGGCCGTGGTACAATGGGTTATTTCATGTTAGGGTAATCCCTAACTAGACTGTTTATTTCAGCACAAGTACAAGAAATATATATATATACACACCTTGTGTTTCCATTAACAGTGTCCAACAGAGCAATGGAGAAATGAAATTGCAGGGTTGTTGTGATGTGCATAAATTGCACAGAAACTTATAGTTTACAAATAGCCAACCCCGGCAGTAGCTTGCAGGGCAAAGTAAAATGCACAGGCTAGTATTTCAGATCTCTTCTTCTCAAACTGGCTTGAGAGAATTACTCTAACACATCTTTCTGACAGGTGTGCACACTAACTAGAGAAGACAATCGTGAAATTGGCCAAACACCTGAAGACGAGCAGCTTCACGTGCTCCCGTTATACAAAGTCTCTAATGTGGATGAGTTTGGAAGCACTGAAGGCCAGGAGGAGAAGAAGAGAAATGGCAGCATCCAGGTCCTTACCTCCTTTCGCCGAAAAGTAAGGATGTTAGCAGAGCCTGTTAAGACGTGCCGGCAAAGGAAGCTAGAAGCAAAGAAAGCAGCTGCAGAGAAGCTTTCCTCCTTGGAGAATGGGTCTAGCAAAGCTGAAAGAGATAAGTCTGCTGCGGCACGCAACAAGCAAGGCAACTCTGAGGCAGCAGGTCACGCAAAGCAGCTAGCAGGTAAACACATGAATCTGATCAGAATCTTTATGAACAGTGGTAAGCTTCCTAGAAATTGGGGCCATTTATAATGAGTCTCGAGAAAACTATTATTCTCTGTCCAAGAACAATTTGAAGCAAAAAGGAAAGAGTTCTTGAAAGTAAGTATCAGTATTGCATATTTATAAATACTAGAGTGCCAAATTGTGATCAGCTCTGGAGAAGCAAAAAAAAAAAAAAGGTTGTATGACAAATCTAGTATGGTTGGATAGTTAATACCTGTAGAAAGCTGATGCTTTTACAAACTCTGCTTGCCATCCAGTGTATTGTAAAGTACCTTTAGAAGACTAGTAGTGCTAGAAGCCATGAAAAGAAGTGTGTGATGCTGCTGCCAAAGAAAGAATGACCTACACATCACTCACTGCTACTGTTACAGAGACTCTCCTAATTTGAGGGGATTCAAGCCTAACCTCTTTACCACTATGCTCTCTGCTTGAAGACCAAAAGCAGAGCAGGTTTTTCCATAGCAGTGTAAGAGTTTAAAAATCCACCTAACAATCCCTGGCAGTTTTCTTCAGTAAATTTGAAAGTCCTGAGCAAAGGAGTTCATCATGACTATTTTATTGTTACAGCAGCTTTCTCAGAGAGGAAAAAGCAATACATCCAAGGCCACCCAGAAGGTCACTAAAACACCTGTGAATAGAAGTTAGCTGTCCCATCACCCAGACTAGGGTTGTAATCATTAAACAATGCCATTTCACTTTAATGAATGATGGTTTTGCTCTTATGTATTAAGTTAATCTCACTTGTTATCTCTTATCAGTGAATGTCACCATTGTTTTTTTACATAAAGCTAGGGACATTTTTTTTAGACACTTCTATTAATATAGATAAAAAGAATTATTTATTCTGGGGAAAAGAAGGTCAGCTTGTGCGTGGCTGTTTGGGAGCACTTTGATGCTCCATTTCATGGATACTTAAATGATGATTCAACTTGTTTGATTTCGTGCATGTGACTGAACAGATTGCACTGTCCTCTTTTTCCCCATTGCCACTAGCATCTGATCTCACTGGATACATTCCGAAAAGGATGAGTAGCTTTAGTATTTATTCTTGAAGGATGGTAGTTGAGATACAAGAAAGGTAACCTCTGTTAGCAGCATATCATATGATATACTTTTCTTAGAAATTTCATGAAAAGTCTATAAAGTATCTAGTTTGTTGGGTTTTTGGGGGGGTTTGGTTTTTTGTTTTTTGTTTTTTTAAAACAAGTCTTGTTTGTTGTGTGGTTTTTTGTGGTTTTTTTTTCATATCTACAGATCTTTTACGTCTTGCAGGACCAGCCACACAACAACAGCAGCAGCAGCAGCATCCACAGCGCACTCTCCCTAGCAACCCTCAGTCAAATCCTGTTAACTCTTACTCGGGTTCAGGTTCTGCAAATCTCTATGTAAGGTTGCCTAATCCAGCCAATGCTTATCTAAGCTCTTCATACACTTCAGATCCCTATGGAGGGTCCAGTCCCATGAACCTCTATACAACCTCATCACAGCCTGCAGGGTCTTATTTGAATTCTTCCAGTCCCATGAATCCTTGTTCAGAACCATTAAGTCAAAATAATCAATATCCACCCTACCAATGCAATGGAAACATAGCTATGGACAACTGCCCCTCTTACCTGGGCTCCTACCCTTCCCAGCATCAGCACATGGACTTGTTTAGTTGCCAGAGCCAAGACCATATGTCTAAACTAAGTCTACCACCCATTCATACATTATACCAGCATAGGTTTGGGAATAGCCAGAGTTTTGGTCCCAAGTACTTGAATTATGGAAACCAAAATATGCAGATAGACTCCTTCAGTAATTGCACCATTAGACCAAATGTACACCATGTAGGGTCTTTTTCCTCTTACTCCACCCATGAGGCTGACAGACATTTTATGGAGGTTGCCTCAAGATTAAAATCTAACCTGAGTAATCCAAACATGGATTATGCTTCCATGAGTAAAACCAGTGAACATCATCATGTGCAACCCCCTCCACATTTAGCACACAGCTACCATTCTGCTGCAAGTATGTTTAGTGGTCCTCCTAATTCACTGCATCTTCAAAGTAAGGATAGTGAAATGATTTCATGTGCAGTTAATGGTTTGTCTAACATGCTTCAAGGTCAAAACCATGACAGGACTACTCCCCAGGGTGGTTTAGATAAAACTGATGTGCTGAATCCAGAACAGGCAGAGGAACCTGATGAAGTCTGGTCAGATAGTGAGCAGAGCTTTCTGGATCCAGAAATTGGAGGAGTGGCAGTTGCTCCATCTCATGGGTCAATTCTCATAGAGTGTGCAAAACGTGAGCTCCACGCAACTACTCCCTTAAAAAATCCCAACAGGAACCATCCCACCAGAATATCCCTGGTCTTTTACCAGCATAAGAGTATGAATGAGCCAAAACATGGTTTGGCTCTGTGGGAAGCAAAGATGGCTGAGAAGGCAAGAGAGAAAGAAGAAGAATGTGAAAAGTATGGTCCAGACTATGTGCCTCAGAAATCTTACGGCAAAAAAGCAAAGCGGGAGCCTGCTGAGCCACATGAAACCTCAGAGCCAACATACATGCGCTTCATCAAGTCTCTTGCACAAAGGACACTGTCAGTCACCACAGACTCCACAGTAACTACATCTCCATATGCCTTTACACGGGTTACAGGGCCTTACAACAGATATATCTAACTTCACACCTTTGTTGGTTACCTCATTTGAAAAAACATGTTCTCAGTAGGGTAGTTCTTCTTTAGGTATTGGGGAAGGCAAGGGTGGAGAAGAAAACAGTCTTTTTATAAAACTCATCAGTGGAAAAAGCCTCAGCACACCAGCAAAAAGGGGTAATCTCACTTAGCACCCTTATTTTCCGCTGATTTTTAAGTGGTCACAGATGGCACGTAGGAAACAAGACCAAAGCATCCTATGCAAAAACAAAACAAAAAAGTGTTTCACAATTTACATTTGAAAACACTGACTCTATTACTGAAAGATAATCTGCAAATGGATTTTTTTTCTTACAGTTTTGCACATCTGTGGCCACTTTTAATGTCATCAAGTTTGCATAGTCATGGAACAGAAGCAAAAAAAAAAAAAACCCTAAAAAAATAATACTGTAGTGGTACAACTGCAGGAATCTTAAAATAACATCTGGTGCTGAATCTATGATGTACTGAAATACTGGAATTATGGCTTTTTAACATGCAGTTTTTACTGTAATCTTACTAGTCTTTTGATTTTATTTAACAAAGTAGATAAATATAAAACATAATGAATACACAGCAAAACACTGAATTTGTTTGGATATTCTAAAACCATGGTGCTATCTAAGAGAATGGTGTCTTTAATAGTCGAACAGTTCATGCCTTTATAACAAAATGTCAATGATGTAGTCAATTGTTCTTCAACAGGGAGGACCTTTTCATTCATGTATGTATTGAATTTACCTGGTGTTAAAATAAGCTTACTTTTTAACATATGGGAATTAACAGAGACCTCTGGATTTTGCTCATCCAGTCAAGTCCTAGAAAAGGACAATAAAATATATATAGAGATATTTTTTTTTAAATAGTGTTTCAAAAGCACTTTGTCTACCTAAGCTTGGCAACTTGAACAATGCTAAGGTACTAAGACATTAAAAAAAAAGAGTTTACTTTCATTTTAAAATACAAAGATAATTTTTTTAAACTAAAAAAGCTTTTAAATACTTTTGTTTTAGCCATGCATCTGCTAGTGGGCTACATATTCATTTTTAATACAGTCAGTTATGGTAAAAATGGGGCTTACTGGATATAAGGGAATACTTTAGTACACAAAACACATGTTTTTCTGGTGCTCATCTCACACAGCTATACTGTAAACTGTTTTCTACAATTATTATGACAAGTTCATTGCTCAAATATGTACAGTTTTAAGGAAGGAATTTTATATTAACCACAGGTAATAATTAGCAGCATGCGACAGACTACAACTAGTTAGCTTGGGCTTCTGCTGTTGCTAAAGATCTGTATGCTCTTCAAATATTGAATGGCAGATTGCTTTTGTGTTGATAACTATGTACATTGTGGTGTAAGTCATTTCTCAGTTCAAGTGTCCTCTTTTCCAGGAAGATTGAGCAGACTGATGCCTAGGAATGAAACAGGGTTAGTTCTGTGTGATTCCGTTGATTAAATAGAAAAAGAAAATAGGCAGCTGGCTTGCTGTGGTGGTTTTAAATCATTAATTTCTATTAAAAAAATCAGGAGAGTTGTATAGTAAATTAAATTGTAAACAAGACTTTTTTTAACGCAATGCTTTAGTATTTTAGTATTGTAAAAATATTAAATCTATATATATTTGGGTTTTGAGCTGAATTCACATCATGGTGCTACTCAGCCTGCTACAAATATATCATAATGTGAGCTAAAAATACATTAAAAAGTTTGAGTGATGTTCCTACTTGTCATATACCTCAACACTAGTTTGGCAATAGGATATTGAACTGAGTGTGAAAGTTTATATGTTGTATACCATCTTTTTCCCCCAATAGCCTTTAAAAAAAACAAACAAAAAAAATAAACAAAAAAAACTTTCTCAATACTTGACATTTTAGCAAGTATAACTTGAAGTTCAACCTTTTTTTTTTTTGGTTCTAAAAATTCAGGGATATTTCAGCTCATGTTCTCCTATGCCAATGTGTTACCAGTGTGTATGTAAAGCTGTTGTAGGTTAAATACATTATTCTTTGGTTTTGTTTTGTTTTGTTTTTTTCAGGGATTTAATGCTTTTCTTTTGAATCCCTTCTCTAATTTTTCTTGTACATGTATTGATGTAACTAAAACTAATTTTGTAAATTTGTTAGCTCTTTTTATTGTAATGAACGTGTTTAACAGATTTAGAATGTTTTGCCTGCTTCAAACAACTAAACAAGAAAGTAGAATGCACTGAGCTGATTAAAGGGAAAATTGTAAGGCAGGGGTTTGGCAAGTGACTGCTAGAGTTGTTCAAGTCACTCTCTAAACAAGGCTTCTTGGATACTGTAATGAATAAAATAAAGTATAAAAAGGTACAGTCTGTACAAGGGCTTCCCTAAACATGCAAAGATCCATGTCCCAGACATATCTTGTGCAATATACTGTAAGATTAAGCTTGGTCGAAAGAAATTTTATCTAACAGAATCACAACCTAACTCAAGTAAATCAAAGGAGGCCTTTGGGTTTAATGGTCAAATATTTATTATGGCAGTTTTGTTTTTTAATTCTCAGTTTGTGACTTTACCCACTGCATTGAAACAAAAGTTTTGCCCTTAAAAAAAAGATGGTTATTTATCATTATATATCAGATTAATTAAATCATTATAAATCTTCATCTTTCGGTGAGGTGTTTGTTTTTTTTTTAGTCCTGTATTATTCATGTAATCCATAGTAGATGTCTGGTTAATATGCTGTACATCGTCATTTGCCAAACTGCTGGCAGCAGGAAGCTTAGCTGGTGACTCGGTTTTGTATTGTAAATACCCGAACTGTAATTTTTGGTGTATAGAACCCTGCCTCAGTTGGAACGAATGACAAAGCAGACATAAAATTGCTTGTATAGGATTATCAGGTTGACTATAGCCATACTTGAAGATGATTCTAAGTGGTGTCAACTTTACTTGAATGAATTTTTCATCTTGATTGACGCACATCGTATAAAGTTCACTTCTAAAACTAGTGGTTAACTTGTGTAGGAAACTTTAGCAGTTTGACACTAAGGTAATGAACTTCTATGTGCATTTTCTATGCTTATGTTCTACTTTTTTTTTTTTACTTTAGTTTCATTCGTTTTGATTAAATGTTTGGTATGTCTATAAAAAGAATCCGAGGATGGTTATAAATACTGTAAGTATTGTAATGTAATGCAGGTTATTTGAAAGCTGTTTATTATTATATCATTCCTGATAATGCTGAGATGTGGGTGTTTTTAATAAAATTTATATTTATTTAATGCACTCTTAAGTCTGTCTTGCAGAAACTTGTCTTTCCCTGCCATTTTTATCAGCTAATGAGAAAGCCAGCAGAGTGAAACATGGCCCCTAGTACCCAGCCACGGGTCAAGAGCCCAGGGGAACCAGACAACAGTTACAGGGCCAGGGAAACTGCTGGCCTGGGGAACTTAAATCTAAGGCTGTGTTATGAGAAACAGGAAGTTGCAATACTTCAGCAGCTTGAATGCATCAAATGACATACCAGGACAACTCGAACTTTTCAATGAAGCAGACCCACACAGGTTTAGCCCACCTCCATCCTCCCTGACTCAAGCATCACACTCAAGTGAAATGCATCACTAGGGACTGCAAAACAGGAGCTTTAGACATCACGTTTATTCCCAGTTCTGCTTTGACTCTTGCCTTTAACGGGGTGGATGCTAAGCTACCTAGCCCAGGCTGCTGCTCAATAAAATCTGTGTTTATAATGAAGGAGGGAGGCTTTTTTATGGGCAGGAAGAGGGTGTAAAGCATCACAGCTGGTTTCCTACTGGTGTTTGTGGATACAGATGAATATGGCATATTAACTGTTGTAACTTCCTCACTGCTCAATTAATGGCCACAAATGCACACCTGGCAGAGGAGTGATAAAGGGGAGATTCTAGGGGTTCATTGGTTTGCTTGCGGTATTTATCTCTACCTGCTTATGCATTTTTCAGTTGATTTCAAATTAGTCCCAAATGGTGGGATGCTCCAACAGATAGTATTATTGTACCATGGGAGGTTTAGACTGGATATGAGGAAAAAATTCTTCACTGAAAGGGTTGTCAGGCACTGGGACAGGCTGCCCAGAGAAGTGGTGGAGTCACCACCCCTGGAGGTATTTAAAAGCCGTGTAGATGTGGTGCTTAGGGACATGGTTTAGTGGTGGACTTGGCAGTGCTAGGTTAATGGTTGGACTCAATGATCTTAAGGGTCTTTTCCAACCTAAATAATTCAATGATTAAGAAAAAAAAAATTATAAAAGCCTAAAACCTCATGTATAATCTAAATCACATGTAATCTAGAGAAAAGCAGAAGCAATAAGAAAGTGTGTCTGAATCAATACCAGGACATACATTCTTGCAGGTACCAGACAAAAGCTTGTCTTCATGGTCCCTTCTGTTAACATCAAGGGATATTAGGGCCAAATCCTGAATATTCTCTTCTGTGAGAAGAGACAGAAATTGCTCTCTCCATGGTTGCAAAATGTTTCCGTGACAACTGGTACTTGAAAGCTTTTCAAGCTTTCTTTTTTTTTTTAAGACCCCAAGTTTGTTGTCAGCCCTGGTTACCCCATTTTTCAATGCCCTGTGCACCTCAGGAAAGCCCCCTACTCTGCACATTCATATAGCTAAGCATCTTGGGGAAGCGGTGATTTAAAACTCAAAAAAATCTGTAATGTTCACTCCTGGCTCTCAGCATACTCCCAGATGAGAATGTCTTGAGGCAGGCTAGCACACTGCCGCAGCCAAATGTTGCTCTTTTCTCTGCGCAGGTGCACTTTAATGCATTAGACAGCTGGAACAGACAGATGCACTTGCTTTAACAAAGGTCTGTTACCCCTTTAGCCATCCCCAGAAAAAAATCCTGCAAGGAACATTCCCAGCAGCCACCTTTCAGCATAAGCATCTCTCTCTTCAGTGCACTTCAGTAGATCTCACTTCAGAGGCGCTGCTCACATTGACACGACATGCTTCCAGCTAAGGCCACTGGGAAGTCAAACCATATCTGCCAACCAGGCTTCTCCCACAAACCTGGGCTCTTCCTGAAACAGGGGCTGTTGGCTCATGTGTCTCAGGTGGCTGTGACTAAGGCACCACTTCCACCACTACCCAAACCACAGGCTGCTAGCCCTGATAAATTAGTTACAACTAGGGGTGCCCAACTGAGCATCCAGTTCCCAGAGGTAGCATCTGCCTTGCCTTTGTTCTTCTCTCACCCACCTTTTTCTGTCATTTTCTGCCTTTGGACAGCTCACAGAGAGGACAATACAGGTTTTTTTATGGGAACGACTGAAAAACCTGGGATGACAAGCCAAGCCAGAGTGAAACAGCCCCAAGCAAAATTTAAGAGCAACAGATGATTGCTCTCAAAGACAGGAAAGTGTACAGCATGAAGAGAGTGGAGAAAAGGAAAACAAGCACTTAAACAAAAGGATTTCTTTTGGAGAAGTGAAGCATCTTACAGAAGGTGGCAGGGATTAAGAAAATGTGGGTAATGGTGGTTTCTCTGTATGTACATTTTCACCACTATCAAATACGAATTACGAACTAAATAAAAAACCTCTAATCTTTTTACTCAAGTAAAACTCAAAGCAGGGGAACAAGACCTTGGATTTAAATGTGAACCCTCTGGTTTACACCTCGCTGCAAAACAGCTTATAGCACTGCACATTCACTTGCCCATCGGCTGTTCAGAAGAGCACAGCACGGTACCTACCGGCAGACCTGCAAGGCAGAACTCTCTGTTACTTCTACACTTGTTTGACAAGTATCACACTGCACAAACTGAAGCTTTCTCATAATCCAGCAACACTGAGATTAGAGATGGTAGATATCATCATGTCAGCAGTAAATTAATACTCTGCTGTTTAACTGACACAGTAACTTTTTTTTTCTGAAAAACATGCATCCCTCAAGTTTGTTACACTCAACTTCGTTTTCCTAATGTAGACACAACTAATAATTTTGAGGCACTCAGTAAACAACCGTTTTATCTCAGAGAACTGACAATTTTATTTCCACCACCCCGTGAGCTACAATAACAGCTTTCTCTCCATCACCCTGTGCAAGATACTTTGTTTTTCAACCAGGTTTATGTATTAAGTGGGTGCATTTACTTTGACCTGTAAATGATTCCCTAAATTAGTTTAATTAGGACAAACATTGTTCTAGGAGAGATTCTTGCAGAACTTACTTACAAACAAATCAGTCAGCTCCGTGTTTTACTTGCCTCACCTCTAACCGGCAAAGGAAATAACTGATGTGCATGAAGTTAGCACAGAAAGTGTTGCTGATTTAAAGAAAAAAAAACCTTCTGTTTAGAGAGAACAAAAACCTTGTTCTGGGGTAAGAAAGTGAGAAAGAAGAAGGAAAAGGTCTGTTAAAAATGTACTCCTATCCTTGCTAGTCTTTCCAATCAACAGAGAAAAGTGTGGCTTGAAGCTGTGTACTCGACAGGCAGTTTGCAACACAAGGTGCTGGAGCCCTAAACACCAGGCTCACAGTAGCCACCCTGCAGCAGAGCGGGGTGCTGGTGGTACCTGTCCACACAGGGAAACACAATGGAGGGATCTCCAGAGGCCATGGGAAAGTGAATTACATACTTCCTACAACATGATATAAAAACATAACCAGGGTCTTTCAGTTTAGAAATCTCCCGATTCTTGACTTTCAGCCTCCCTTCCAGGTTTGGAGCCTGCATCTGTTTCTTTAGGGCACAGGAATGAGGCACCACTCTTTCTCCCCCAGACCATTTTTCCATTAGTTCTATGCTTTGAGTACTCACAACTTTAACATTCAGGTCTTCCTTGACTGAACAGACACACAGCGCCTTCTTAAAGGATGTAAAAGTCTTAAAATACTCTGCAGTACACAAAGGCGCATCATCACCCCCCCCCTCCTTCCCACATCGACATGAACAAATACTTCAAATCACTACATGAAGAAGCAGGGGGAAGAAGAGCCTGTTGTTCTGCTTCCTTTTAAGATAGGGTTTAATCCTCAGTGTTAAAACAGTGCCACTCTCTTGATTCATAATCCCAGCAGAAACACAGAACTTGCTGCTGGAAGAGTCCACGGTTTGCAGTTTTTTTTCTTTTACAATCCAGCCAAGCTAATCAAGGTTAATCTATTTCTCCCACTCTGGATTTGCTTCAACTAGCACATTAAATACTTTGTCTTCGTAGTATTTTACACAAGGAAAACCATCCCAGGGTAAGCACATTTCATTCTAATGTCACACTAACACAGCTGTACACTCCTAAGTCACAGCAGAAAAGTCAGCCCTGTGCCTGGTAGGAACAGCTTGGGGTTGTGTTTCAGCTTCCTCTTAGCTTCCACTGCACTAGCAACTGGAACCTCACTGGATTTTCAAGCATAATCATCTTCCTCTTATTTTTTTCTGACTCTGTTTTGATTATTTGACAGCACCATCTTCTTGTATGGAAGTCTTCATACAGACCACTTTGGCAAAGAGATTCAACTGGAGGGGATAACTTAAAGTGCAGTCTGCTCTGAAAAAGGAGGAGGAAAGCGGCACCCTGGGGCTCCCAGGGCGCATTTCAATTGTTGTAGCTAACATGCCTGATTTGGAAGGGAGTGGCACTTTCTCCCATCTATCTGTCCCCAGACAGATGCAACAGTTCTGCTCTGACTAGCTCTTCTCTCCACTTGTGTAGTCCTGGCTGTGTTGACATTTGTACAGGCATAAAGCTGGTCAGATGGCAAGAATCCAGCTCTAATTAATGGGAGCAAATGGTTTGTTATAAACACAGGAAGGCTTGGCATGGGGGGACATGACAGATGCCAAGCAAGGGGAAAACATCTATTAGCTGTTCCCTCCTCCAACACCACCCCCAGCACATTTGTCTTGCATGACAGCCTTTCAGTTCAGACCCTGGTTTAAAACATCCAGACTCCGCGTATTGGATCCGTATTTGAACCTTTGCAGCATCCACACAGCCTTCCTATGGCAGAAGGGCTAGGATACTAGAAGGGACCGTATAAGGCAGAGTTTTCAAACCTCAGGCTTGCCTGCTCTTCAAGAATTCATGCACTCTTTTAATCAGTAACCCTGGAAAGTCTCCTCTCTGTCTCTCTGCTGTTAATGCTTTCCACACCATAAGCAAGCATGCATTTTGTCAGAGGGCTGCTGTTTGCAGGCACTTATTCTCCCAGCTCTTAAGACAAAAGTGACCGCTCATTTGCACTAAAGCACTCCAATGTCTCTGGCATGGGATGCAAACAAAAGCAGACTATTTCCATCTTGACCCAGGCTCCTGTAGCACCTTTAGATGACCTGCACAAGCTCCTCAGCTGAGCTACTCCAGGAATGATGGGGACCAAGGCCATGGCACAACACACATGCCTTTCAGAGGACACCCTGGGCTCCTCCTTGTCCAAAACTCCAGGCAACAAATACCAGCTGATCTAATGGTAGCACAGAGGAAACTCACCTGTATAAAGGCAATGACACTGTGAGGAGGTGCTGGGCAATGCCAGCCAAACTGAAGCAGTACAAGGAGGAAAAAGGGGGTCTGACAGTACTCACAGCATTCAAATTGCCAGGTGCAAATCCCAGACACATAAGGTGACAAGGCAAAGGTGAGCCCCTCCCACAGGGCTTTTCCAAGAGGACACAGGAAACATTTTAGATCTGCTCTCTTGGTAATTTTCCCCAGCAGCAACACACTGGTGTTTTACAGAAACGACATGGTTTACAGGTTAAATCAAATTGAAAACCAAATGTGCTTTTGTCAAGGAAACCAGGTCAAGTGTCCCCATGAGGTTTCAGAGCTCTTGCAGCTGTGCCTGTTATGTGAAGAAAGCAGTGTTGCCTCCTCCTCCACCACGCTCACTATGGCTGTGCAGCACCAGCTGCTTCCTTGGAAAAAAGCAGACAAGCAGTTTGGTAATACACACTTAGACCCCAAAACCCCCCACATTTTAAGTGTGAGGGAAAGAAGAAAACATCACAAAGTCTGAGGAGGACCTAACAAGTTCCTATGTGCTCTCTTCATGCATTTGCAGTAAGGTGCTATAGGACTACCCAAATACACAGTTAAGCACACATATAGTCAGGTATAGCTGACGCTGACTACCTGGGAATGTTAGCAGCCATTTTCTATCTCTTCCTAAGAAAGTGGTTTGCTGCCAGTTGATAGTCACCAGTTACAGGTGGCTGTTAGATCTCTCTGTAGGTAGATCTCCAGTGTTATTCGTGGACTATAGGTCTAGGAAAGCCACCGGTCTTTTTTGGGGGGGTTACTTGTGCAGATAAAAACAAAAAGAGATTTGCTGCATACTTGATGCCTGCCTGCTTGTCACTAGAGTATGGACTAAGCAGTGTGCAGACACTGGTTGATCTGCAAAGGGCCCTGCTGCTAATGAGCATTCCCAAGCAGCTCCTGGTAAAGAGCAAACAAAGCTCTCACTTGTTTAGTTAACTCTGATTGATCAATTACAGTTAAGAAGAGACATTCTATGTTACACATGACCCCTTGCTACAGCAGCTGGGAAGACATCTCTTGCCTACTGCGCACACAAACATTTTCCCACAATGCAGCTGGATTCCTGTTAGGAAGAATGGTCACCGTTTTTAAACAACTGCCAGAAGAGATTTGAGGCTTTAGTGCAGGGGAGAGCACAAGAGTGATAGTCCAAGATACGACCATCCTTGTGGAAGGAGATTCTTCCTGCCACTCAACCCGAACTATAATAATGTATTTGCTGGGCCAGAGAGGAAGAACTATGCATAAGGGGAAGCATGATTTTGTAGTATGGGAATGGAGAGCTCTGCTGCATGTTCCCCCTCTTCTTTGCTCTCATGAGACCCCACCTGGACTACTGCCTCCAGTTCTGGAGTCCCCAGCAAAAGAAGGACATGGAGCTGTTGGAGCGAGTCCAGAGGAGGCCACGAAGATGATCAGGGGGCTGGAGCACCTCTGCTATGAAGACAGGCTGAGAGAGTTGGGGTTGTTCAGCCTGGAAAGGTGGAGGCTCCAGAGGAAACTCCGAGCAGCCTGAAGAGGGCCTACAGGAAAGCTGGAGAGGAACTTTTTGCAATGGCGTGAAGTGATAGAACAAGAGGGAATGGGTTCAAACTAAAGGAAGATAGATTTAGACAGGATATTAGGAAGTTTTTTTCCTGTAAGGGTGGTGAGACACTGACACAGGTTGCCATGAGAAGCTGTGTCTGCCCCCTCCCTGGCAGTGTTCAAGGCCAGGCTGGATGGGGCTTGGAGCAACCTGGTCTGGTGGGAGGTGTCCCTGCCCATGGCAGGGGAATTGGAACTAGGTGATCTTTAAGGTCCCTTCCAACCCAAACCATTCTATGATTCTATGTTCTTATTTCTGCATAAGGATGTGATGTTAATAATAAATAACATATTGAAAGACAGTGCTCAGAGATAGCACCTGACCCCTGCCTTTCTCTTCATAGGCAACCATCTTCCACAGTAGGCTCTCTCCTTCCCCAGCTATGCTTTAAAAGCAGCCAAAACAGAGGTGTGATGCTTGTCAGGAGATTGGTTGCCCTGTGCAATGAGTCTGCTTTGATCAGAACTTAGGCAGAGGAACATTTTGTTTTGGGGTCAGGTCATGCTTCCCTGTGAGCTGTGCTGTGGGACTCCCATTCTGAGCATTCCTAGGTAAGCATGAAAGCAAAATCCAGCTGTTCACAGATGTCAGGGAGATGCATCACTTCCCAGGTTAAGTAGTGACTGAACAGGGAATATACGAACCACAGTCATGGGTATCAGCACCTAAACTCTGCTTGGAACCTTCTTTAGGTATCCAAGCCCCTTCACTGGGTTTCTCAGTCACAGTTCACTTGCAAAAGGGTCTGCTCCAAACCACACAGGACTGTTACAGCAATAAATACATTAACAATTTAAGTGTTCAGATACTGTGGTAACAGCACCTGAATTTCATATCCTCGAAATGGGAGAGCTCAACCACTTTTTTTCTGTTTATGTTAACTTTCTTCTTTCCTGCTTTAAACTTCCACCCTTAGGAAATAAGCCCTATTAAAACACTTGGCTTTTCCTCATCTTTGCCTTAAAAATAGCTCCTCTGAAGAACTGTTTCATTGTCAATCTGCAGTTTATTTTTTTTAAAGAGGGGGGAGGGAGAACTAATGAAAGAATTAAAGACGTGGCTTTCTATAAAATCTTCCAGTTCATCTAACCCATCTCAAAGCAGGTATAGAGAACAGCTGCTCAGTGTGTATGGAAAATTGTTTTACTAAGTGGGGAAGGAAAAGCATTGATTCAATCTCATGGACATGAAAAGTCAAAATTGCACAGGGTTGCCATTAGTGCTCTTGCTGCTGTGAAATCCAAAAGAAGTAGAATGGCCACTCGTTCAGAGGCCAACATAAAGGCAATGAAGGAAGCCAGAATTACTCTTCTGAATTTCCTCCAACTGCTACTATAATTGGACACCCCAAGGTATTCTCTTCTCAGCCACAATGGTGAGCAGTCAAACCTGTCTCTGCATACATAGTAGGTAGCACAGAATTGACAGCCAGGGCAACCTTTTAATTGATTTTTCATAATATGATCAATAAAATA
Source organism: Aegotheles bennettii (assembly GCA_013398125.1). Classification (NCBI taxonomy): domain Eukaryota; kingdom Metazoa; phylum Chordata; class Aves; order Caprimulgiformes; family Aegothelidae; genus Aegotheles; species Aegotheles bennettii. The sequence goes on from VZRW01008289.1 coordinate 92,173, forward strand.
TTTCATTCTGACCCATAAAATCCTATTTGTACCATCAAGAGACAGGAAAGATGCTGTCATGTCTGGAAAAAAAACATAAAAAAAAATACATCCCCCAGATCTGCATATCTGCTGACTGCTTTTTTCCAGTAAAAACCCATATAAAATGATTTTTTTCTGATTCTAATCATACCACATCAAGTACTGGTTAGCTGTAGGAAAAAAAAACCAAAACCCACTGGTCAGAATCAACCTTTAGCTAGAAAAGTGCCACATAGTTCAACAATGATGGTTCTAGTTGTCTCGGACAGCAAATTCAATGTTAAAGGGCTTGCTTTCAGCACTGCAGGCACGCTGCATTGCCTTGCTTGGAAACAACTGCACAAAACACTAAACAAAACAGCCCGTTGTGCAGAACTTTTCCAAGCCATCTTCAATGAACTGCCCCAAATGTAAAGTCAACAAGTGCATCTTACCACTTGGGATATGGCCCTTCGGCCTGTAGATCTATAAACCAACTAATCAGTTGGGATCTCTAAAGAGCTGCTGGGGATTGCAAGTGGCACTGGGGCAGAAGGGTGTTTTCTACTCCAATGCATCCACCAGGGGTAAAATAAATGGAGGTGAATATAATGAAATTCTCTCCCTTTAGTTTAATTCCATATATGTGGAAAGCAAACCCTCCCCCCTTTTTTTCCTCACTCATCGCTATGGTTTAAGGGAAAGAATGAAACAACATATTGCAGTCTTAGAAAGTACATGGCCAAATAGGCTACAAGCTCTTGGAGCCTTCCAAGGTTCTCAGAGTGCACACCTTGAAACCTTTTAAAGCCACCAGATTATTGGAATATAAGCAGGTACTTCAGTTTCTTAATGTCTCTCTTTAACCATCCAGCACTCAGCTGGCCACTTTGAAAAGTATTTGAGTGCAGACTAAATGTAGGTCAGACTACAGTAATATCTATTTCCATACATATTAAAATGTTTTTTTTCTTCCTCCAATTACAGATTTACAAAGGTAAGCCTTGTTTATACCATTTTGATTGCTCACAAAATAGGCTATGGTACACTGCAAAACCTGGGATGTAAGTAGTACAGATTGTGGGAGATGGTTTATAAAATGCATAGTTTTGTCAGAGCCTTGCTTACAAGAGTGAGCTCAGACTGTGAGAGCTATTTGAAACAGCGCTGCCATGACCCCCTCACCCTTTCAAGATACAAGAAACCCCACAACACAAAGGTCCTTCCCAAAAGGCAATTCATAAAATTTTAAAGCACTAAGATTACACTAGATATAGGACTTGTGAGAAAGTTCAAGGCAGGACAACACCAGCGTTCTGCAGAGTACTACAGAATAACCACGAAGGTGTAAGAAATGACACAAAAGCAAGTGAACTGTGTTCACCCTTCCCTATTAGTCAGTAGTACAACCACTGAGCCATTTTTGCAGAACTCCAGACAGGCTCCTCACAGTTTTTACTCCAAGATGCACACAAGCTATACTGAACAAGAAGCACCAGCCTGTAACTGCTACCAACCAAAGTAAGACATGGACTGCAGATTTCTGAATGGATCATATGAGACAGGGGAAAGACTGGCTTGAGAGAGAGAGAAAGGAAAGCTCCATTTCACTCAATTTCCTCCTTAAAGAAAAAACAGAAATAGTGAAAATCAGCATAATACAGATGGGGGGAGGAGAGCAGGGACAGTCTGAGGAGAGAGATTACAACACTTTTTTGCTGTGGATGCAATTTTACAATTGTCTGTTGCAATGCTGCAGGAAGTCAGGCTGAGGCAAAGGGGATCATTTACACAATGAAGGCAATCTACCGAGTGTCCAGTTTCTCCCTTATAGCATAGGTCTCCATCTGATAGGCTCCACAAGCAGGGACCTGAATGCAGAGCATGACCAGGCAATACTACCTACAGAGCACATCCCTGGGAACCGAGCAGGAGGAGGTCAGGTGTGAAGTGAATCCACAGGAATGGCAGAGAAGTCTATCTGGGCAGCCAGAATTTCAGAACATGAACATGTTAGAAACAGGTTCACCCTAATAGAGAAGGTAACTAGGGCCTTTAGTCAGCACCATGACCCAGACTCTTACACATCAGCAACAAGAATACTTCCTTCTACTAAGAAATCATGTTCTCCTCATCCCTCAATATTCTCAGCTCTTTAAACCTCACCATATGCTGACTACAACTTTGCAGGAGACATAGCACCATTTCAGAGCTCTCCACTCTTCTACCAGACTCACCATCCTGACTGACACAACAGCATCAGCTGGCAAAGAAATTTTGATAGGAAAAAAAATCCATTACAAGAATTATTAGGTGACTTCTATTTATCATTGTGTTATTTATGTACACAGCAGATTATTTTAGTACACTGAGTTGAAGTCTCACTCTGTATGCTTGTCCATTGCCTTCCATCAGTCCAGAAAAAAAGCTGCTTATGCCTTCGAGATGTTTTCCTGCCGTGGAGGTTTACTACTATGATGACCTATATTAATTCCCGAAAACAAACAAAAACCTTCAGCCATCAACAGAATTTCGCATGTAACTCTGGAAGGGAATATCTCACCGGGTTCTGCAGCCATTGAAACGCAGCTCTTGGTGCTTGTGACTCAAAGTGTTTCCAGAACATCAGAAATCGTACCCGTGGTCTCTCTTTATTCCCCTCCTTTCTCTCTCCTTTTTTTTTAAAAAAAATTAAACCCTCTCTACCTCCCTTCTTAAAATTCAATAACCTGTTTATCATACCTATAGAAGTCAACATTATAAAAAGAATAGTTGTAACCTATAAGAAAATAAATAGAAAGGCTTTTCTTACAGAGTAGCAAGGAATGAGATCTAAACCAAGATGCTTTATAGAAGTCAAAATTAATTGATATGCATTTTGACACTTTTATCTCTTTCATTTTAAGAGAAGCACAAAAATATGAACATTAAAGCCCTTTACTTTGGATACTTTCAAAGGAAAGTTGGTGAATAACAAATCAATCCAATCACTGCAAGTACTCTCACATGGGAGCCACACCCAAACTGTGGGGTTTTATATTTGACTTTCAAGGACCTTGAAAATGAGACAGGAAAAAAGGAGTTCGGGATGACTAATACCCTTAGGCTGGAAGATGGCATAATGACTACATTGTTAATAAAAAGTAATTATATTCAGACAATCTAGAAAACAGTAATACTCTTTAAAATAAAATAAATAAAAATAATAAATAAATAAATAAATAAAAAACAGGAGGTAAGGAAACTCCAGGAGTGAAAACCAGAACTTCCATACACCTTAGAAGTCATTCTCACTCTTTTTTAGTATTTTTCACAAGAAGAAAATGCATACACTTCTGAAACCAAAATAGACATCTTGTAAAATGACCTGACTCATTCTGGGTACAGTCAGCATGCAAGTTTATTTATTTGGTTGATAAATTGTCAGTAGTTGTCTAAACAGGTTAAGATCGAGTTCCTCCATCTGCTCTGTGCCAGTCTTGCTCACATTGGGCTTGTCCCCATTGAAACATGGAACTATTCAACCATTGCTACTTAGCACGCCTAAGCCTCTACTTGGCATGGCTGGGAATAGTTTTAATAGCTGCACTTCTAACACAGTTTGCTTCTTATCAGCTAAAGGGAGAGGTTTCATGCTGCAAAGTAAATGCTCGCAAGCTCCACAGGAAGAAAGCATAAGCTATGATTTCTTGCTGTAATTCACAGAAAGCATTAGTAACATAAGTAAATAGAGAGAACAGTCAGTAACAGCCAGTTAAAAAAAACAATTCACATTTCTTAGCTGGAACTCAGTCTCTTAAAATTAGTAAAAAACTAGCTGAAGCCAGAAAAGTTTCCAGATGCAGCCAGTTTCTCCTTTGCTTACTATCTCAGATTTCTCTTTTGTAACCTGGAATTAAACAGCACCATTCCTCTTCCCAAGAGGTATTACCTGTTTTCTAGGGCCCCAAGACTCTAATTTAGTTTAGACATACAAGCTCTTGTGCTCAAACGCATATTTAGTTCCAAAATGTGTTAATTATTACACTAACAAAACAGGCCTATCAATTAAAAAAAATCAGAGAATCATTAGCTGTAAGAGCTAATCACAGCCTGGAAATGGTTTAACGGAAGAGGGGACTTTTCGGTGCATCACAAAACTCCTTTTCTGTTTCCACTGGTAACACACACGCTTTTCACTTTCTCACAGAATATCTATCACAAGAGGCTTAATCACAGCCCCACACATTCCCCTGCCACATCAAACCATAATGCATGACACACCCCTCATCTTTGGTTTTGCTTATGGAACACCTCCAGGAAAGGAGCCAGGGTCATGGGATTACAGGCTCCCTACCTCCTCTCAGGTGGTTTTATCACATGTGGAGCAAAAGTAAACATGGATAGTTACACCACAGGATGCAGCAGAACAACTCAGAGTGCTTTTGCCATTAATAACTAGATTATTTTTTCATTTCATTAATTTATTTTATTTTTTTTAGAAGTCATATAGTGAAAACAAATTTGCGACTGCATTAGCACAACCACTGAGCTTACCTAAAGCTGAGGGATGAAAGATGGCACAGCCCAGGGCCTCTGGCAGAAGCTCCTACAGCCTGTCTGAGGCCTTCAGAGGTCTATTAAGAAGCAGTGTCACTTGTTCATGATGCGCACCCTCTGATTAAAAGTAAGCACCTCTAGTCCTACTCTTAGAGCAGGAGTCACTTCCTTCAGACCACAACTAGTTTGGTATTTAGTGGAGATGTGGTAGATTAGGCCTTAAAACCCATCTGTTCTGGAGTGCATCCAAATTTGTAATTCTTGGTTTCCAAGAAAGCATCCTAACACTTAAGCTAACAGTATCCCAGACCCTGAGCTTCCCCCTCTCTTCCGAGGGCTGCTCATGCATTGTCATTAAAACACTAGAGCCTCCCTCTCCACTTCAGATACAGGCACTTGGACTACAGCTCTCTCAGGGTGCAAAATTAATTCAAAAGGATGGATGAAGACCGCTCCCACTAAACAACAACTTTCCCACCTCATCAGAGAACTCCATTGCAAAGTATGATGTGAGGACTCCAAGCCCAGAGCCCAAGAACGAAATTACACTTGCTGCACCCTCACGATTACCTGCTATCATAATCTCCTTTTTCCTTCTACTGAGCTTTGTATTTCAGCCCTCCTGGGGAATGCTTAGGTACGGCTGCCATAGTATGAAAGGAAATACACTTCCATGGTACCAGAGCAATGATATCTGAGATGGCCATAAAGAACAACAGTCCTGTTAAATCCCACCAGTCCAGTTACACTACAAGGAAAAGCAACACATACTCTGAGATGCAAACATGGTGGGAAGGGGCAGAGGCAACAAAAAGACAGCTGTTTGTGCCCTCCAACATATGCTTAAACTCCTTCAAAGTTTAAGCTTCAAGATTTCTTGCCAGTTAAGCTGCTTCCAGACACACTAGTAGTTCAGCCATATCCTTTTTAAAGTGTGCCATAACTTTAACTAGGCTGATTCGAGATTTCAGGAACAAAACATTGCATTCAAAAAAATCTTGAAGCCTTATGAAAACTAAAGGCAATAAACTGAACTCATCTTCTTGACTTGTTTCCCCCTAAAGGCTGCTATGATATATCTTGAAAAGAGTCCTCCCCTCCTCCACTTTTGTTTTGTAAGTTAACTTCAGAGGCAGCTGACCTTTGCACTGCAGCCAGCCCGAGCATCCTCCCAATACATGTGAGGAGTAGTCCCCTGCCCAGTGCTGAATTAGACCCAGTCACACCCACTTTTCACAGTTGTGAACACTCTCAAACAGCCCAAGTCAATGGAGAGCAGCTGAACACATTACTAAAAAGCTGTAGTACTGTGTCAAAACCAAAGCGGTTTTATTTGGATGCTTTCCTCCTCAACACTGCCTGTGAGTTCCACCTATGAATTCAAATACTGTGCCTTAAATGATTCTGTCTTATAGGCATGCCAATTTATCTGAAGAAAAAGTGGAAATGACTGAACCTGCTTTTTGCATTCCTCCCAGTTAATTGGATTTAACTGGGTGGGTAGGAAGGGAACTCTCTCCACTGGTTTGACTACTTTCTGTGCAATGCTTTAATTCAGCTTGTCTCTGGCACTACACAATGCTGCCATCCCTTGCTCAACAGCAAACTCCCATTCCTGCAGTCCAGATGGTTTTTGAGGCTCCACAGCAGACTGTCTGAGATTTCTGTCTAGGGCACAGAAACATAATTATACTAATGGTGAGGGAGAAAAGATAATAAATATAGTTCTTTTTCTAGTCAGCTCTAGGTCAAAACTTTACCTACAGCTAACAAGGAAATAATCTATTAATGAGCCCACATCAGGAACCAGCATAGTCACAGCAGTGCAAACACAGAGCGCCAATAATTTGCAACAAATGGGTTAGAGCTGCATTTAAAAAAAAATGGCAGTCTTGTGTTTATTTAACTAAAGACATTATTATCTTGAAACTATAATTGCGTCAGTGCTTGGTCTTAGCTTAGAAAGAAGGCATCCACCCAAAGCAATGTATACAACATAGTGAAACTTCTGAGTTGAGTGCTACCACAGTAAATGCTGAAAGACCAGAACAACCTTTTAGAAAGCCAATGCATTATACCAGCTGTTTGGAAAGGCGCTTTTTTATTATTTCTCATGCTAATCATGCTCCATATTCTAGAGAAAGATGCCATCCATTCTTGAATTAGGGTAACGCATAGATCACCAGGACTCGGGGTGTTAGACTACCTCGACAGCTCGGAGCTTTCTAGAGAAACTGGACCGATTTTTTCTTGTACAAATATTTTATTACATATTTTATATACAAGTAGGAGACATTGATTGTTCAGTCCACAGAAATATCAGTGCAGGCTTTGCATATGCTACAGCTGGATATTTTTGTAACTGCTAGTAGATGTCCCACAAGCTGCAGTAGTGCAAGATGCAAGGAACTGATTTTCAGTGATGTTTTTCAGCTGACTTTCTATGCTTCTAAAAGCAAAGTGATGCAAGTGTTACAAGATCTCCTCTCTATGCCTTTGTTATCACTATGACTGATAAGCTTTATTGGGGTAGCAGGCTGGAAGGAAGCCTGCTTTTGGTTCGTTTGGGGGTTTTTTTCAGGAAAGAAACCCTCATGCATATGCAAATCTTGACTGACAGGAGCTCTGATAGCAGCCTGCAGTGCAAATGGGACACAGGGTCTGGCTTTATGATAGTTCCTTTAATTCTGTTTCAACAGTCAAAATTCTGTATTTTTTGGGGGAGTTTTAATGTATATTTAATATGCACGCTGCTGGGAGGAGGGTTTGGGAAGAAAGTAGTACCAAATGCTACTTTTTCTCTGTACAAGCACATATCACTTGTCAAGAGTATTGTAGTGTTAATGCCCCCTAAAGAACAAACTATTACTCCATTTGTGAATCTAGGCTTGTGATTTCAGCCAGGAGATTCCCTGTGCAAAGTGCAGGAAAGGGCTTGACACTTCAGAGTGTGATCCATGCAGAACAACTGACTGCAAGATAAGCTGGTTCAACCTGCACCAGGGAGCACCAAGGAGAGAGTAACTTCTTAAACCCACCTCTTCTGGGGGCTCAGGCTCTTTGTGCAGGGCAACAGGAGGTTCTTTTCATTTGCATCTTAGCACACTGAGCTCTGCCTTGCCTACCGCTTTGCTCTCATGAGGAAAGGCAACATCCTGACTACACAGCATGCCCAGAGGAAGCAGCAGTTTCCTTGCCTTTTCTTAGAAGTTAGAGCACTCAGTCAGGATGTGGAAATTAAAACATAGTTCCCTGTCTACTTGCTCGGACTCAAATCCATCTGTTCAGTTTCGTGAGGGCTGAATTTCCTCAGAAATTGGAGACCTGGACACTCTCACCTCTGAGCCATCATGTAAAAAGACCACTCTGAAAGCTGCCTGAATCGAGCACTGCAGGGAGAGCAGCCTGTCTATGGTTCAGGCGAGACAGATGTGCCATGCCACTTAGCCCTGAAGAAAAGGGAGGTGTTTCTGGGAACAACAATAGCAGGACCGTCTGTGTCTGAGGATTTAAGTGTGATCAAATAATTTCCAAGTTTAAATGATCACAAGCTGGCTGTGACAGGAGGTGTACTAGTTCTTCCTGCAGACCAGTGCCTGTGACACCAATGCTCCAGAGCAGAGGTGGGAGAGACAGCATCTCGCCTATGATAATCAGACCTAATGGAACAGAGCCTAAGCATAATGCTTCCCAACAACTGAGAAATAAATAAACCAAAGGACCATCTGCCCCTTCAGGAAATTAAACAAACAATATCCAAGGCCATGCTTGTTGCCCTGTTGCTTATCACAATTTCCCAGCAAAAAATGAGGCTAAAACTCTGTATGTTTTCTATTTTTATTTGTCCATTTCCTCCCACTTTATTGATTTGCTGACATATGTGAGAGCACACCTATGGTACAGTTTGAGCATTTTACTTTCCATCCTCCCTGGGATAATGTTCTATATTTTATGGCTGACCAGCAACCTAGGATTGGAGCCTGAGAAACACTGATACAGTGAAGGCTTTTCAGATATGTTAGAAATTAGATTAGGTATTCTTACTTTTTTATGTAATGGAGTGTTCAATAACATTCAAAATCTGCTGCTTACTGTAGCATATAGTAACATAGTCTGGATTTTTTATTTCGGTTTATCATATTCTGTACCTAAGTTGACTTAAAATGTGTTTTCATTTCTGAATTCCTTTTCTTCTGGTTTATGTGGACTAAAGACAATGACAGGAGTAGCCTATCATGGCCGTTCACAATAGCAACAGGCTTGAGAATCACACATGGAATGCTCTAGAACTGTGGTTTTCATTATGCAATATCTGAAGAACATAGAAATTGTGTAACCATCTCAGGACTCCACAACATGCTTCTAGTTTGAAAGATTAGCATGAACTCCATATAATCAATCTATCATCATTTACTGAAGTTAATTACAGTTGTATTACTGGGTTGAGGCAATTCAGATCAAATTATGTTACATCTCTCCATATCTGCTATATTGCACATCTGAAAAAAAAAACCAACAAGAAAAATGCATAATACTTTACTGAGTGCTCCTAAGCAAAGACTGCAAGAAAGATTTTAAATACAGAGAAGTTGCTCTTGAAATTGTCACATTTTTTATACAGCCACATGATCTGTACTAAAATTCCTGAAGCTGATCATAAAATCATAGAATCACTCCAGTTGGAAATACCTTCAAGATTACTGTGTCCAACCATCAACCTAGGACTGCCAAGTCCACTGCTAAGTCATCCCCAAGGGTCACATCCAAACATTTTTGAATGCCTTCAGGGACAGCGACTCTACCACTTCCCTGGACAGCCTGTTCCAATGCTTGACCATCCGTTCTGTAAAAAAAATATTTCCTAATGTCTATCTTGAACTTCTCTGGTGCAACTTAAGGCCATT
>VZRW01008301.1:0-25423 GCA_013398125.1 Aegotheles bennettii
AAAGTGACCCGCTTCTATCCTTCTCTCTCCCTGCATTAACTTGGTGGGTACAGTTTCTTCTGAAGAAGGGACAAGCTATCAATAATAATAATAATAATAATAATAATAGATTTTAAAATGGAAAAAATATTTTAAATGCTCTGCTGTATGGACTGGTATGTACGTCTATGGTTGTGTCTTTATCTAGTATAAACCTTCAATCAAAACTCAAAGACAACAAGTTTGTGTGAAACCTACTTGTGCAACAGTATCATGTTATCTTCTCTTTCAAAGTCCACACACGCTTTACACAGAAACCATGGTGACTCATGACTTGGGCAAGTTCTCCTCTGCAGTTACTTGCCCTCTTTCTTGTCTTTTCACTCTTGCAATTGATTTTTTCACTAGCTGCAGACTGAGACCGTGGCTGCTGTGCAGCACTGACATTGTGACTGTGTGTGCGCTGCTCAGTACAAGGGGACTCCTTGCCTTTCTCACACCGGGGTGTTTAGCTGCTGTTACACACCGTCAGTTTGTAAACAGTGACCATTCAGAACCTGAAAAGTTACGTAAGGTTTCATTTTTGCCACAATTATTTTCAGCCTGGTGTTCATTCTCTGAACTTCACTAAACTAAAACTCCCCATTCAGTCCCTTCTGTCAGTGTGTCAGTTTATCTTTTGCTTTTCTTTAGTCCTTAAAGAGCAGAAATAAAGGCAAAACTGTACTCAGTGAGTAAATTAGTTGGAGATACCATTTGGGGTGTCAGGTGAAAGCTGTAAAAGCTGCCTTTTGTTTTACCAGTAGCCTTAGCCTCACTTTTCACTTTGCAGTCTAAGCACACCCAAGTGGGCAGTCAGTGAAGGGGAGTAGCGTTACAGAGCAAAAACTTTTTGACTGGGAAACCCCCCCAGGCTGTATTTTTCCTTTCCAGCAAGCTGCTACTTATGACAAATTAAAAAAAAAAACCAGAAACCACACCAAACCGGGATTGTTTCTTTTTCATTTTTCCCATATTCACATCATCTGAAGCAATTGTGAAAAACCTTAGCCGAAAAGGCATGGCCAAGACACTGCAGTTTTCACACATTCTAGTACAAAACAGAAAACTTGATCTCTTACTTACCTATGTAAGAATCTCTACGTATCCTGCCTGAATGTGCTGAGATTCTAACTTGCTGCTGCGAGGAGTGTCTGCCTTGAATGAGGAAGTGCTGAAGCAGGGCAGGATATGGAGCAATGACTGGGATGTCAGAGGGCTGTGATTCTTGACTAGCTGAGGAATAAAAGGAATTATTTATGGCACTCACTGTAGTGTACTCAGCTGACGCAAGGACTCGCTAGCTACCACTTTACCGATAGTAAAAGCTCAAGAACATCCAAGATTTGGCCTTTCATCTTTTCCCAAATTTTAGCAGCTTATGATAATGCAATGTCGTCATCTTGCAGTCCTTTCTGGGCGGACTATTTACCTTTTGTTCCATAAAACATATGTCTCTGTCAAGAAGCATTTCTTTGCATGAATGTGCCACTTAAAGATGGTAAGAATAAGGATTTTGCTTGAGACTTTGCTTGGGTTTTTCCCATTAGGAAAAGAAAATTATTTTAAAAACAAATAAACAAACCCCGTGTCTCTTCTTACAATTAGTTTTAACTGATATTCATGTATTTAGTGTCCTATACACCTGAACACAGAGGCTACCACTTGCAGTTTCTAAGCACTCTTTTCCAAACTCCACGTTGTCAAAAAAGTTCTGTCTCTTTTATTTGATCTGCAATCAAGCACTGTTGTTTCACTGGCTCTCCACTTTTGATGTGCAGGTACTGTGCAATGTTTAGCCCCTACATTTTCAGTCAGTCATGGTAGAAGCCTTTCTCCTTCTTCTTGAGGGAGCCCTTGTTTGCATCTTGCTGAGCTGTTGACTTGGGGGTGCGTGCCTGGCATGCTCTGCTATGTTATTTCATAAAGGAATTGAAGTTTTCTTTCTCTGAGCATTTGCTGTCATTGCCATCACTTCACTGAGGCTTTGTTGCACATAGTTGCATTAATTTCACAACTCAGCACTTACACATCAGAAATGGTAATCAGAAAAAACATATTAGAAAAAACATATTAGGTGGATTCTAGTCAACTGTCATTTTTGAAATACCAATTTCTAGGTAGTCTCCCTTGCATTAAATTAAATCTTTCTGACATCTCCCATTGTTGAATTTAAGAAGTGTGTGTGTGTTGACACCATAATGCACTGTTAATGTTGAACTTCTCATTATATAAGCATCATAAAAAGCATACCAATTGATTTAAAATTATTAGTATTCCACTGTTTTCATTCATCTCCACTCCTTCTTTGCTTGGGTTAAACAGAGAGCTAGCTATTTAATCATCCTGGATTAATTTAAATATTGGTATGTAACACTCATAAAAAAAACCTGCTTAAACTTTAGAATAAGTCTGAAACTTTTAGTATTAAGGCAGAAGCTAAATAATTGAAGAAACTCTAGAAAATCATATTTCATTATGCTAGGATGCAAACAACACCCACATACTCTATTTAATGGTTTGAGAAATAACACTTGATAAATCAGTCAGCTTCGTGATAGATTTCTGCAATACACAATTTCTCACTCAAATGATGCTATAATGGAATTGCTCATTCTCTCCTGTGACAGCGATAATCCTGAGTATTTCCTGAGGCACTTCACTTTTGGAAAGCTTTGAATGCCTGATGCAATTCACATTAGATGAGTGGTAAGGGAGCATAGAGGAAAATACTTCTGAGTTTGTGTAAGTTATTCTCTGACAGTAAAGCACAGAAGTGGAAGACTTCCGAGACTAAAATTCCTGAAGTACCAAAACATCTGTGGCCACACTAATTTAATGAGAAAGATGTATTGACTTCTTTTTTTCCCATGCTCTTCTGAAAGCTCATTTTTTTATAGAATACTACACCAAGAGATCTTCTTATATCAAAACACAAGTGTTGTCCAAGTCAACACAACTGTTGGAATCTGACTCACAGATGCTATGTCCAACTCCAAGTAAAAGAAAGTCACTCCATAACCAAGTGCAACATTTTTAAGGTGTATCTATAATGCTTCATATGTTAATTCCTTCTTTATGTGCATGGAACAGGTCTTTAAAATATTGTGGAGTCCAGCCTAAATTTAAACCATCAGCTGAGGTAATTCCTCAGCGTGTCCAGTGATTTGAATAGCCTTTTTCAGTACATACCCTTTAAAGTCCTATGTCACTAAATACTCTTGAGTTTTTTGGGTTTGATCTTTGAAGTGCACTGTCATGGTGATTAAGTACAATGTAGCTAAAAAATCATGAGAACAGAAAGACTTCTGTACTCCAGCTTTGTGCCTAGGTATGCTCTGTGTCCTCCTTTCCCTCTTTTTCTCACTTTAATGCACCTTCTTATCTTGCAGGATGAAGTAGCAGATCTTGGTTACTAATGCATTCTTCCAAAACCACTTGTTGTACAAAAATACAGGAGTCACAGAAGCATCTTTCAATGATCTGAAGTGAAGGTTTTGTGTTCAGAGGGCATACAGCTATTACTGAGTTTGATTTTCTGTGATGAAGACAAAGAAATCATGCTGATCCGTGGTGACTGCACACCAGGATAAACCACATCAATACATACAGGCTGTGGAGTTCTTTTTTTTTTGGTTTGGGGATGTTCACTTGTTTCTGCTCATTTGGAGTAACATGGCCCATTCATGTTATATTGCTTGGACTCTTACCCGAGAATGAGGGCAAACACAGAGATATGAAGAAATAATGAGTACTCATGCTGGGTTTTGACCCATTTGAGCATCTGCTGAGGCCCTTTCATGGTGCAACTAGGGTAGCAAAAACTGAAGCAGCATGTTCGCTTGCAAAAGAAGAGGCAACAGTTAGCAGTGTTGCCGTCCAAGATGAGAAATGTTCTTTTAAGTTCTGGCAATAGGAGATACTTGGCAAGAAATATGCATACATGTTTGAGGCCGAATGACCTGAATGTGCAAGCAGAAATGGGAACAAAAATTCAGCTCGACTGTGAGAAAGGAATGAGAATGAAGCTGATCTTTTGCTACTTTTGTCAGTCTGATCCCTTAAGTGACAAAGCTTCCCAGCTGATCCATTAGCTACTTTAGTCACTTTTCCCCTATTTTCAGATTACCCTGGAGGGGGTGGTTGCCTGAGTGCTCAGGATCTAGAACACTCGCTAAGGAGGATTCATGGTTTTTCTGCAAGCATGTTCATTTTTGTATTTGCCACAAGGCTTCTGGGCTTCCCTAGGGAACAGCAGAAAGCACTAGGAGGTATTGAAAGCATAACCTGCTCCACAAATCTCCTGCTTTCTTCCCAGGATAAGTGAGGTAATAGAATAGAATATTTCAGTCGGAAGGGACCTACAACTACCACCTAGTTCAACTTCCTGACCACTTCAAGGCTGACCAAAATTCAAAGCATGTTATTAAGGCCATTGTCCAAATGCCTGTTTAAACACTGACAGGCCTGGGGCATCGACCACCTCTCTGCCTGTTCTGATGTTTGACCATCTTCTTGGTATAGAAATGCTTCTTAATGTCAAGTCTGAAACTCCCCTAGATTCATAGAACATCTTGAGTTGGAAGGGACCTGTAAGGATCATTGAGTCCAACTCCCTGCTCCTTGCAGGGCTGTCTAAAACTAAACCATATGACTCTGACGGGCTTGGTGCCATGACCACACCCTGAGGAGCCTGTTTCTTGATGCAGCTTTGAACCATTCCCATGTGTCCTGTCACAGGATCCCAGGGAGAAGATATCAGCCCCTCTCTTTCCACTTGTCTTCCTCAGGAAGCTTTGGGAGCAATGAGGGTGCCACTCAGCCACTCTTCTCCAGACTAGACAAAATAGTGTGGGCTGGCCTGTCTGGCTAGCTGTGAGCAGAGCAGGGTCTGGGTCAGCTGGGCAAGGACACCTGCTCTTGCTGCAGCAAGGGGTAGGTGCTTGGCAGATACATGTGGTGAGCAAACTGTCATCACAGGCTTGACTGGTCCCCCACTTGTATATTGACCTTCCCAGATTCCTGGTGCTGCCTTTCCCCCACCTCTGCAACCCTCTGAGCAATTCAGAGAAAAAGCGTTTTGTTGCATTTCATCTCTCTGAGCTGGACTCTGGAATATCTCAAAACGTGACAGTCTCTGATGTGGACCTCTTTCTCAGTCAGACTTTTTCTTCTTCCCTTCTATTACAGCTACTGCTATACTGTCCTACCCTGAGCTGTCCAAAACAGGGCTCACAAGCCTACTCGGGGTGGAAGGCTGAACTGGTGGCAGGGAGTCTTGTCTTCTGCATGGGGCTGACTCAGTAATGGTGAGGAAAGGGCCCTGCTCTGTCTAGAAATGCATGGGAGCACACCCACCTTCTGACATGCATTTCACATTCTAACCAGCTTATCTGCAATGATAATAAAATATTTGGGAATGTAACTGGATTTCTCTCTGGCCCTGCTAACTGTATAAGCTAAGCACTAAATGCCCACCCTGTGTTCTCCATCAAGAAAGAGAGGTACATACTTCAGGGGTTCAGCATAGTCATGGTCATGTCATCTGCAGTCCTTCAGAGAGACCACTGGTCTCAGACTACTGCTAACTATAGCAGTGGTTCTTTCATTTAGGCATGGCAGGGAAACAATGAATTTCAATAGCAAAAAACCTCTAAAACTTGGCTTATGCAACACTAAGTATGCTGTGTGGTACCTTGTGCGAGTTGTGCCAAAATTAGGGTGTACGTTTCTAAACACAAGCAATGAAATTGCACTTAAGAATGCAACCCTCCATGACTGCCACTCTTTCTCTGGACCTTATTTAGGGACTATAAAGTGCATGAGTTCAGTTTGCCACTCACTGTCTTCCAGGGAAGAGGAGCTGCCTGGGGCATTGCTACTATTCAGGTTTTAAGCTGCTTTCCAGGAAGACTGTCATATCTGCTTTCTCTTAAATTGGTTTTCTGCCCTGCCTGATGATCTAAGACTCCATGCCAACCTTAAGACCTGTCTTCTGTCTGTGTCTTACACAACTGCTAACAGCCATGATGGCTTAAGTGTCCCTAAGCCTTGCTTTCCTTCTGCAAGGCAAGGCTAAATGAATCATAATAATTTTCTTAAGGCACACAAGTCTTTTTGTCCTCTGATCCCTGTGACAGCTTGGTTTGCACCTTCTCTAAAGGAGAGATGCCTTCTAGGGTTGACTGGATCATTACCTTATCTTGAGGCAAAATGCCCTGGTTTAGTTCTTTATCTGGTAGTAAGGAGCCTTGGCCATGGTGGGAGCACTCCCCTCCTCTGCAGGGTGCTCCTGTCCTGCTGGAAAAGGAACTTCTGTTTCCTGTCTTGATAAAATCGGAGCTTTGCCGAAGGTAGTACTGCTGCTCTAGCCACTCTTGCTGTTTTTTTTACACAGGGCTTTTTGTCTCAGGAAGGCTATACTCTGTAAATACTAGTGGCAATTAAAGCACCTGTTTTGCAGATGCTCTCTGCAGTCCTTCACCCTGACCTACCAGAAATTGATCCAACAGGGGGAGAATTGTTTAGTTTGGCAATAGTGGCTCTGCTGTGAGTGTCTGAAGGCCCTTATAACCCAATACCTCTCCGTGGCTGTGGCCCACATAGAGAGCAGGGTGAGCAGAGACTTTGTGACTGGGGAGAGCATATAGCAGTAGCTCTCCAGATCTCTCCCTGGCCTTCACCTAGAAACAAAGTACTGATTTTTTAACTAAGTTTCATGATAGGAAGCACAGTTTTTCCTAGTGTCAAAGTTCAGTCAGGCTCTAATAACTGCTTATGTAATTAAGTTGCTGGTGTTCTGCCAACACACAGGGCGAAGCGTCTCAAGAGGGCAAACCAAGTATGTGCTGTCTTGGCAGCAAACAGTGACACCAGCTTTGACATGCTGGGCATGGAGATGAGCTAGGATACCAATTGTTCCTCCCTGAAGAGTAAATAGTCTGAATGAAAGCAGTGACGTTGGGATTGTGTTTACATTCAGTCTGTGGCAGTCCTCCCACTCAAACATGGGCAGGTGTTTGTTGCAGGAGCCACATGCTTTCTCATTCATCTTGAACAACCTGCCTTGTATTTGGCACTTCATTGCACTTTATCTTTGCTCAAAGGCACTGAAATGTTGCTTCACTGTGCCCACCTCTGTACAAGTACCCTGACAGCTTGCATGGAGTTTCCAGCTGACAGATACACAATTATTTACCTCCATGTGGAGCTTTCTATCCCATCCCAGCAGCTAGGTGTGCAATAATTAAGATTACAGTGTGCTTTGTAAAATATGTAGTAAGCAATGTATAAGAGCACTGGGTTGTAAAGCCAGACCTTCACAGGATGGGGTGAGGGTCCGATTCCAGCTTCACAGCAAACTTTTTACCTGGCTTCTGCTTATGTACAGAAGTTCAGTGATTTCCTCCTAGCTGTCTGGAGCAGCATTTCCTAGAGACTAAAACAAAACAAAACTCCTTTCCTTCCCTGCCCTCCAACTCCACCCCAAAGGCTTCTGGAAAGTACACAGGCTGGGGCACGCTTCTGTGCCTGGGATCCCATGCAACTGCGGGGTGCTCAAGCCTGAGTGTCTGTGACCGGGGTACATTAAAACCAGTCTTTGTTTCCAAAATTGGTTCTTACTAGCAGAGGTTTCTGCCACATGGAATACGTACTACTGCCTCTCAAGACCTGAAGGCCTACTAATGCAGTAAGGGCAGCCACAGAAACTGGTGGATTTCTTTTGCCAAGTTTTCTGTTTCTGAGGAACAGTTTGTTTGACTCTGTTCATTTGTTTAGAAATAATTTTCCATCCAGAGTTGATGTGATGCAATAGGAATTGCTCAAAAGTGAAGCTAAGACACATTGTATGAAGCCTGTCAGCAGTCACTGCATTGCCAAAAATGCTAAGTAAAGGCACTGGCTCTCCTGTGTTCATGCTTGGTGTGTTTTGTGGTTGATAATTCCAGCCAGCTAGAGCATATGCTTGTTAATGGGAGCTCTTATTAAGGGCTACTTTTTTTAAAAAAGAAAATAAATAAAAATTTCCCACGCAGAGCTTCATCTCCAGAGGACTGGTGAAGTGCCACTGAGCTGGAGCAGATTTAAAGTTTTTTTCTTTTTCCTTTTCATTCTTCTTCCTACTCTCAGCTGGATAAAAGTATTCCATGAGAAACACCTTGACAGGCAGCTCTCTGCCTCGTAGTAGCCATGAAAAATTCAACTTTAATAAGCAAAATAATCTGAAGTTAAAAGAACAGATGTGTAGAGTTTGGGGTTTTTAAAATTTATCCATTTGCTTTTTCCTGCTTGAAGGCACATACTCTTCAGAGCTGAGCTGTGTGCTGGTGTGCCAGGACTCCTGATGAGGTGCCCGTCTGCTGAGCAGAGAGCTGGCACAGTGGCTCACCCTGGCTGGGGATCCCTGGAAACTCAGTTGCCTCTACAACTGCTTCCTCTGCTTCTCCAGTCCTTCATCTTCTGGGCACTCTTCTGTCATGAGCTGGTGCCAGGAGACCTTTTTGGGATGTGTGGAAACAGTCAGTGAATTTCCCTGGAAAGGAGGGTCATTATCTGTCCAGCCCTCTTGCCTGGTTCAGTAGATCAGGAAGCAACACAGGGCTGGGTTTTTCTCATGATTCTGATAAGACAGTTGTATGATGTGCTTTGGCAATAGTTCAGATATTTTACGTCTTTATTCCTTGACCTCTTTTTAGTTACTGTGACTGCAGTAGCAATGCATTTTAGAAGCTAGGTAAAATAATAATGGTAAGTCTGACTGATAGAGAGATGAATCAAGAGGAATAGATTTGCCTCTATTCCAGCATGATGCTGTGAAAAAGAAGTTTTTGCAAGCAAACCTGATTTGTTTCGTTTTGAAACTACACACTCAGCCTCCTAAGAGGGATGGTATGTGGCAGCATAGATCTCCTGGCAGCAGAAATTAAGAAGGAAATGTTAGCACTCAGCCTCTGTCCACATTATGGCTGCATTAGGGTTGCTTGTTACTGACACATTCTTAAAAGTTTTCCCACCTCAACTGAAAGACATTTTATCAACTTTTTCCTCTTTCCAATTTCTTTAAGGGCAGGCTTTTTTTCTGTATGCAAGAGATAGGGAACTGTAGTCTGCAGTTTATAAGCAATGGTATTAAAAATTAGCAAATGGCTTCTGTTGACTTATGATGTCTACTGGGGTGAAAGCTGCAAAGTAGACTTTCCAGTCCAGCAAGTGAAAAGAGTGACAGTCTCTGCATACTGGAGACAGGAGTTCAAGTACCAAGTCAGCTACCACATTGTGTGACCCTGATCATGTGGCTACTGTGCCCAGGTTTTCCAATTATAAAGTGGCCTCAAGCAGCGTGTCTTGAAATCACAGGAACACAAATGTTGTTTTATTACTAAACTGTTGGGACCTATTTTGGGCAAGTTGGAAGGTCAGACTAAGTCTCTGTTGATACAAGAGCATCTATCTCTACACAGAAGTTTTCTGTGTCAGGCTAAAATGGGAGACAGGATCTTTCCTAACAAACTACTTGAGTTTGTGATTGATGGTAAGGTTATGAGTGGTTCCCAAGGACTTGTGTTTTGCAGCATGGCGTGTTGGTTTGGTTATACTACTTCTGTTTATTAGCAGTGCTCATAGCACATTAAATATCAGAAGCATTTTACTTGTGTTGGAAGGTAACTGTACAAACTGACATGTTGTCATGTAAGTGTGTCTTGAAAGATAGATGAGACAGAGGCTGTTGCTCTGTGTCCTATAGTTCCCTGGGCTGCCAGAGGCAGAGGAGAGCACCTCAAGGAACACATGGGGTGCCTTTTATAATCCCCAGATGGGGGCCAGTTTACAATGATTTCATCCCGTATCATCCAGTGAACATGGCAAAGGTCCAAATGCTGCATTACACATTGAGAGGAAGAGTCCCAAGAGCCTGACTAACTTCTAAGGTATATTTGTGGGTCCTCTCCCTGCAGAATTTGGCTGTACTCAACTGTTCTTTAGAGCAGTTTCTCTTGCCCTGAGAAACAGAGGGGTTAGAGATGTCACCCTCATGGGGTAATGTGAACTTTTGTGCATATTTGCTACAAGTATGAAAAGGATTCATTTTGCAGTTTGAAAAAGCAACTAATAAAGTCACAAAGGCTACTTAGAAAAGTGTTTGGAGGCAGGGTTGTTGAAGTGGAAAAAGGGAATGCATTTTTGAGCAAAAGAGATGTTTCACCCCTGACAGGTGAAAGATTTAAATAATGAATTTGACTACAGGAAGGACAGATTCAGACCACTAAGTGGCAACACATGTTCTTTCTTGGGGCTTTCCATCTGTGGTTTACCAGCCATGCCACAATGAAAGCCTTTCACTTTTCTGTGAAAGTGAATCCATTTCTTAGTGTCTTCCCACAAAGCTGCATCAAGCAGTCCTTTCCTGTGTACGTGTTTAAGTCACTTGGGACACGCAGTTCATATGAGCCTCTACCTTTAACAGAGGGATGCTAGCGCCCAAGTGCAATGCCGAGCTGGGACAGTACAATGAGCCAGTTTCAGTTCTGGATGTGGGAGAGTGCGTTTATCTTTGTTCTGCTGGGGGTTAAGTTGGGTGAGAAAAGGATGCATTGTCCTTAGTGCTGCCTTCAGGCTACCATGTGGCTTTCATTGAGTTTGTTCAAGGTATTTTGTTGTGTGAGCCAAAATAGAACAGAGGTTGTCGAGTCTCTGTGTTGCACTGGTCTCTCCTCATCTGAGGGCTTTGAAGGGAGCACTTGTATGCCTCAAGGGATGTTGCTAAAAGTAAAACTGTCACTTTGGTTGGGGGCAATGGTTTG
The DNA here is from genome assembly GCA_013398125.1 of Aegotheles bennettii. Classification (NCBI taxonomy): domain Eukaryota; kingdom Metazoa; phylum Chordata; class Aves; order Caprimulgiformes; family Aegothelidae; genus Aegotheles; species Aegotheles bennettii. The sequence continues at coordinate 10,821 of VZRW01008301.1, forward strand.
GAGTGACTTGGCTTTACACACGGATAGATTCAGTCAAACATCCAGAAAAACAAATGGATTTTATTTAAAATATAAACATGGTGTGTGATGTCAATAACTCTGTTACTACAAAATTCCCAAGTCCTTTGAATGACAACAAACAACTGTCATCTAGGATTTACTTGCCTTCAAAAATAGCTGGAAATCTAAACCAATTGAAAGTATGGATTTTGCAAGAACAGGAATTTGCATTTAGATATATTCAGTACACACTGTGAAGTAGCCCAGGAGTAAGAAAATCCAACCAAACTAAATTAGCCTAGTAACATATTGTGAAGCAACTGCTAGGTCACTTCTTACATCGCTAAACTGTTACTTCTTGTACTTGCAGAGTATAAAGGTGGAAAACTGTTTTTAGAAAAGGCTTCTGTCAGTTACAGCATCACCAAAGAGGCTGTGCAAAACAGCTTCATGTGATAGACAGCAAGGAAATGTCTGCAGGATTTCTTACTGAACCACTAGGAAATGGTTATCCTTCACATTCACACAGATGTTGTTCACAGTTTTAAGGTGTCTGCAAGCTCGCATGCTTCCTTCAAGCAAATTCCCTTTAGGTTTCACTGAAGACTAGATATGGACTCAAAAAGTATCTAACACCTCGATTAATGGACATGAGAGAAGACAAGGAAAGGCTGACATTTAAAGTAACTTACAGCACCTCAGTAATCTTATCTGACAAATAGCATGAGCTAAATGCCCTACCTGATAGGTTATGTGACAGTTGTAGATTGGCAGGCAACAGAGGAAAAAAGTGAAATTCATAAATAAACCAGTATTTTTCACAGACATAATTCAAGATTAGCAAATATGCAATACACTTTTTTTGACATTAACATATAGAATGTCTTTTAAAAACCACAATTGTACACACGTACTTACAATCTAAATAGGAAACAGGAGCTTAATTATTTAGTTGCAGCTTATTTTTAAAAAAAAAAACCCAACACATTTTCCCTATCCTGTTCAAATTGCTGAGTAAGCCCAGACTGCATCACATGAGATTTAAACTGCCCCGTCTGACATGCCATGGATGCTGAGCCTGTGCAGCCCTCCCACAAGATACTGGCACAGAGGTGGTGCACAGCTGCCCAATTCGGAGCCTTCTTGGGGGTACTGCTTCAACACAAGCTAATTGTGCTACTGCCAAGTGGTTCTGGATTTTCCATGTGATGGGAGAACAAGACAACAAAATTTATTTTCACTTGAAAGCTAATCTTGATATGGCAAATCAATGTCGTATCTCACTGTTGACAATGGAGTGCCTTCCCTGTGCAGAGCTAGGACAAACAAGGCTTAGACTTAATCACAAAAATAATAGAATTTTAGTTTAGCAACTGGTGCAGGAAAAAACAGGTGTTTCCAGGGCTCAGTTTAAAATCATCATCTCCATGTCTCCCTGTGACAAGATGGGGAAAACTGCCCAGAGAGCTAATACAGATTCCTCCTCCTTCAAAACCTCATACCATCAGCAAAGTTCACTGCTTCACTATTTTCATCCAGCTGCTTTTGGCTGACTTGGGGCTGAACCAGCAAGGCACAGGCACTGGCACAAGGAATATACAGTTCTTGGCTTTCTGGACATTCATGGAAAACTCAGCAACATAGTCTGCACGCTTTTTTTTCTTTTGGGTGGAGGGATGGGACACAAGGAGAGGCTGAGTTTAAAAATTTAATTTCAAAATCCTCCCTGGAAGCTGCAGAGCTCAACCACAGTTTCTATTCCATCCTGAAAAAGATAAGTCCAGGTAGCCTGACATTAACACGGCAGAGAACACTACTTTTAATCGGTCAGATTTCCACAGGCTGTTCTTTTACACAGTATGCACCAGCTTCTGTTAAAAGTGGAAGTCCCCTTTTTTGGTGGAATATTTGGTAAAAAACAAAACGTTGATATCAAGTGCATTTAAAGAATGCACAGTTCCTTATATTGGTACATTCAGTGCTTAACCTTGTCATAGAAACTCCCATTTTTGGAGGACTGGGTCAAAATGTTCTACCTTGTTCTGTACACAATAATATGCAGCTGGTAAAACCAGCCAATGAAAGAATGTACTGTAGAGAAAGAAAAGTTGGAAAGATCACAAATCTCACTTTGTGGAGAGTTCTTCAGTTTTCTCTTTTTTTTTAGCTGCCATTCTTCACATTCAGTAGTCATCATCAGGGTAAGGAGAAGCAGCAAGAACTTCCCCTGCTCCCAAAACATGGTGGCTTCTTCTGCTTGATGATGATGACAACAGACAGGCCACTCACGAGCTTTCAGTGCTGTAGCAGAGTACCTGTGCCCCGGGCTTGCTGCTTTCCCCAGTGCAGGAGCTCAAAACGCTGACAGATTGTCAGTGGACATCACAGAGGACTGTCCAAAGTGGCTGATGTGGTGACACAACTGTTGTGTGGACACAGCCACGGGCTGGAACAATATCCAGTGGATTTTGCTGTCTCTTGTGCTGGAGAAGCCTTTTTTGCCATCTCTTTTGGCTCACTGTGCAGAAATCTGTCACTTGTATTACAAGCAATGCTGTCACTGAGACAGGGGGTGATGTTTCTCACAACACATCTCCAGCTGCTCAAATTGTTGGCAGACTTTCCATTTAGACAGGTGCTGTAAAAACAAGACAACTTTTTAGAAAAAAAAATAGAAGAAAAAATCAGAAATAATCATGTCCTAGAGTTGTTTTTTCATACGTAACCAGTGGAACAAGCTGCAAAGCTATGAGAAGATGTATTCATCAATACTACTGCTGCTGAGAGACAATCAGTCAGGTGAAGCCCTGCCATGATACCCGGGACACTGGGGGCCTTCTGCCCTTGTGCCACAGACTGAAAGCACCTCTCCTTCTGCAAAAGCTAAAAGTGCTCCCCTGCTAACATCCCCCTCCCTTGTGAAGGGATGCCAGTGTCACCTTTGGTTCATTTTAACCTACTTCATAGAACAAGATGCACAAAACTTCTCTGTGGTAAAGCGAAACCAACTTCCCAAGGCTTCTCTACAGGCAGTGAAGGGATCCCTTCAGACATCAATTCAGAATTACTCCAGCTCTGAATTTTTTCTCAGTGGATCATCTTACCCCACTGACTGTAATGGATGTCTGGAGAGACTAACCCCACCAGGACGAAGTTACTCTTCTTCACAAACTGCCTTCCCCATAGTTTCCAAATTTTTTTCTTCGCAACAGCAAAGCTAGTTTTAGTAGGCTTTATGTTTTTGCAGAATTTAGGATTCCTACCCACTGTGAAACAATCTGGCCTTCTCTTATAAAGTGAGACCCATAGAAACATTTTAAAATCAGCACTGAAAAGCAAAATGCTGTGGTGTAGTGTCCTTGGGGATGCAGCCTCCACAGTGCTTTACTCCCTATCTACCACACACAACTCTCTTGAAAATCCCAAGTGGTCACTGAATTAAGCTAGAATTTCTCCAAGAGCCCATCTTTTTGCTATTTCTAAATAATTCCTGACAAATACTGGTTTCCTATTTTGTTAAGAAAAAAAGAGAACAGCAACAAACCTGGACTGACTGATGGAGACTTGACAGCTTGCACAAACTGCCTTGGTGCTCAGCTACCATTACTCTTAGAAAGGTCTTTTTTCCTAACATGTAGCTTAAGTCTCCTTTGTTTAAGCCTGTTGTGCTTCAAATACTACATCCGCTGGGTTAGGACAATAAATAATCGGCCTTGTCCTCTTTAAGGATTCTCTGAAGAGGGTTGTTATTGCGTTCTTAAGCAGCCTTGCCTTCACCAGCCTAAACAAACATAACCAATCTTTCATCAGAGGTCATATTTCCTAGATCATTCCCACTTCTCTGGTATTGGTCTAAGTTGTTCTCAAATTGGGATGCCTAAAACATACTGCCTTCTGTGCCTTACACGGCTCTGTTGGCAGAAAACAGCCATCAGAGGTGGGATGGTTTCTGATAGCAACGAACCACCAAAGCTGCTGTCCCACCTCCTCTTCCACAAATGGTGCAGAGACAAGCCAAGGAAAAGACAGCTTCTGGAAGGCAAGTATCTTTATTTTATTGTTAATGAAGGCTGTAGCAGCCTTCAACATAAGATAAATATTTACTCCTATTTATGTCATAGAGGTTTCTCTACTTTTGGGCTAAGTTCAGGGATTTAATAAAATAGAGCCTAGTGTGAGTAATTCTGGAGAATAAAAACTTGACTTTAAATATGCTTATGTTAATGCAGCTCATGGGAATGGAAGGGGAAAATGTCTCTTTAGTTTAAGGAGAAAATCCATCCTCCTGTCTACATTATGCTCTACAGGAAACAACATAATGCCTGTTTGATGTCTAGCAAACACAAATGTTGTGCATCAGGCTGGGGTCACATGATGGATCTGGAAAATAACTGACCATTAACCCAGTTTGTATGACCACCAAAGAAGTACTAGAAAAAGTTTTTAATTGAAGAGTTGTTTTGCTTCTGCTTGATATTATGAATTGGATGTATATTCACAGCATCTGCTAGGGCAAACTATGCTTTCATTATTACAGTTTTGGTGAAACCACCGTATTTTCTGCCTGTTCTGCAGAGACAACCAGGCAACACTCATTTGCTTCACTAGAAACTACCACATGAGCTATAAAATAGGCAGATATGTCATCCTCTGTATTCTCACAAGTCCCCTGTGCTGAGTTTTTTCAAATTTGTCTTGGATTTTTTTGCCCTGTTTTTATTTTTCCTGCATTATGAAAGATAAATGAATTTGCAAACCAGCTGGCCTGCAATATTTCATTCTTGCTTATAAAATAATATGAACATGTTGAAGGTCTAAACTGCATATTATTTTTTTTCTTTAGGAAAGGAGAGTGCTTACTACTTTTTAAATTGGGTGTATGTATGCTCAGGTTTATAGACATGAGGCATATGATGTTCCTGTATCCCAGATAAAGACTCTCTAGGATCTAGAAAGCCTATTCTGCCTAAAAAGGCAGAAAACAACCATTTGGTGATGAGCCCTGACGTGGTACAAAGTGACAAATGGTTGGTGTTGTCCAGACTTGAAAAATCAGTATTAAAAACAGATTTTCCAAGTTTGGCTCTGCCTGGTTTATAGCATAATCCACTGGTCTTGATGGAAGTAATAGCTGCAGCACATTCATAGAACAGGAGGGAAGGGTGGCTTCAGCCTGTACATTCTGTGTTCCCTGTTGATTTGTCCTGTCCTTTGGCCTGAACTGTTGAAGGAACTGCTGGGAGCCGAGACTCTCAGGTTGTCTTTGGCAACACTTTTACAGCTCAAGGAAAGGGCTGAGAGAAGTAAGGCTACTGCTTTATATGCTTGAATTAGTAACATCAGGCAAGCCTAATCCAATGGCCTTGTGCTGAACTGGAGTACTGAAGCTATGAAGTGAAGACACTCTCGAGACAAATACAGCAACATATTTTTAATACTTACAGTTGAGTCCTCCTCTGTCTTCATTTGGTTGGACACCTGTTGAAACAAATGCACTGTTTTAAGCATGTAGGGATAGATAACTATGGCCTTTAGCCAAACAGGACAGCAAAATGCAATCCATACTCTATGTGTTTACAATCTAAGCCACCATTTCAGCAAGATTAGATTTTGGGCTTGAAGCAACAGCCCTGCTTCAGGTTTTGGGACAGAATCCTGCACCACTCCTAGGTTGTTTCTGAAGGACAGACTCCTAGCATAGCTACTGTGGATGCTGGGCAAGATTGCTACCCTGCTTTCTCCTGCTCTTTTCTGAAGCACCAGGGCTTGATAGCCACGAGAAAGAGAGTGTGGATTGAAAATGTGGTTTGTCCTTGTCCATGAAAAGTGTGGTTGCCCTTGCCCCCTTTTCTTAGACGTCAGCTCTTGTATACCTGCAAAGTACTCAGATACACCAGCAGACTGAGCCTGGCTCACAAGACATCTTTTAGAGCTACCTTTTGTTCTGTCATGCCATGCCTTGAAGAGTCCCACACGTAGGCAAATGCAGTCATACAAGGGCATGCATGTATAAGGTGGAATGACAGTGAGATACGCCTTATTCCCAATTTGTAGAAAGCTGCTTGATCCCAGTGGGATCTTGAACCCTTAAATGTCCAGCCAGTGACTCTAAAGATCTCAGAACTGATTTATCCTCTGACTTCGGCTTTGGATTGTGCTAAGCAGAGACATCTACTGACCCTAGTCCTGTTCCACAGAGGAGCATCCCCTCCATTTGTCCAGAAACAGCTTGCAGCTGAGGAACTATGGCCTGAACTGGCCCAGAGTCTGAGTTAGAAATCTGGCAGTTGACTCCTGTGAGGTTCAGATGCATTAGCAGAAAACAATAAAGAATAACATGTTCTTGGGCACTTTATGTCCACCCAGGACTTTGGTAACAGCATGAATTCCTGCTGTTGTGTGCCGAGAATCTACTTGTACCTTCTAGCAATACTCTGGATGATATTAAATATTTTGGCAAATGAAAAAGCATTTTTCATATTGGGTCATGCAAATGAAGGGCCTCATCACCTGTGTAGGACACTAGTTTAGGGGACCTCCGTTTCCACATCCAGCAGGCTAAGACAATTAGAAGACCTATCAGAATGACAATGGAAACGATGCCAGCTGCTTGAGCACCTTGTCCTTTTTTCTCCAGGTTTTTGTGATTTTCTGTGCTAGAACCATGGCTTTCCTTCTGCTGTGTGTCTAGAATAAAATAGAAAAAGGATGATGTAGTAATGCATAAATTTTCACTTTTCATAGTAGGCAAATATATGACCCCATTTTACACACACAGAAAAACTTCGGAAGGACTAGTATCACACCTGTTCTGGTGGTATTCCTTCTGAGCAAGGCACAGCTCCAGCTCACATTGTCTAACAACAATTGTCAGTTTATTTCTACCTGTCATCACACTGCATGCATCCCTCATCCTTTTTGTTCTTCTTTCCTGCCAGCCCTGGGAGACTGTATGTTTGAGCTTGTATCTAGATTCAGTTGAAAATAAATCTATACAGAAGTTATACCATAAATATGATGATATTCAAAAAAATGGGTGAAAATGTGTTTCCCTGAAGCTAGTGATGAATTTCCACTGATTGCTGCAAATTGAGGGTTTCAAATCACTTCTCTTCCTTGTTCAAGTGCCATAGTGCTTTTAGAATCCAATAAAAAATAGTAAGATGAAGGTTTTTTCCCCCAGAATACAATATGACAATGCTATTAGGAAACTAATGACAAAGTTACTTAGTTTTCCTTTCATCTGGGATGACAGCAAGGGTATGCTATCATATAAACACTTTAATGTGCAATTTTTCCTTGTGCAAACAATTTTGATTCCTGAAAATACTTTAATCTATACTCCCTGGCTATGTTTGTTTGTTTGTGGGATCAGTGTCATTAAGTTCAGACTATATGATTCCTTGGCAGAGTCAGGTAAATTAACTCTGGGTGTCCAGCTACAGTTACACAAACAATCAAACTTTCTTGCACCAGGGTGCAGAAACCCGTGACAGAAAGGTGTGGTGGGAGGCAGGACCAGGAACAGCAACGAGACTGAACAGTCACCTCCAGATAGCTTCTTTAAGCAGTTGTTTGGAAATCATGAAATTCACTATTGCTACTATAGCTATAACTTTTTAAATAGCTCTTTAACAATACATCTCTTTTTGTGAAGAGTTGAGTGGCTATATACTAATTTTTACTGTTGATCACTCGTATCAGCAACAAATCGCTTCTTACACTTGTGTTAGTAGGTGTACTGTTCTACTGGGCAAATATTACCTGTTTGCTACAGGCCTAGTTTAAATAGTGCACTGGGTTAAACTGAGTTTTGGAGACTGAAAATAGAACTTTGAAACTAGGCAGAGTAAAAAGGAAATGCGAGTGCTGCAAAGCAGTTGGGTAGAGGTTCAGGAATCGTGGACCTACTGTATGGTGCCCCCTGAAAAACAACCTAACTTCCCAAGTCACCATGTTCCTGAGGAACCAAAGGGTAAAGCCCAGTGACTGCCTTGGACACAAGAACTTCTCAGTGTCATTGTCATAACATGCTTGATGGGGTGTTCACTTCAATGTGGAAGAAGTCAGAAGCAAACCTAAAGTCCATGGCTAAGCATAACTAGCTTGAAAAAAAACCTGCACACTTCTTGGCACTTGTGGGAACTACTGAGTTAATGTGCACCCCTTGTTAGTGTGTGTATACGGACAGAGACACACTGTTTGATATATCTGCTCTCTAGAAAACATGAAGTATCATGAGGGAACTTACAGTTGACTGACAGATTTTCCTGCAGTATTTTATTTTCTATGGAGCACTCTATTTGCATGTCAGAAGTGGCTTTAATCTCCAGCTTGCTAAAAACGCTGTACGTGCCATTGTTGTTGGGGGTGATCTGTAGCTCTGATGGTTGCAGGTGGCTGTTGTCCGTTTTATTTATCCAATAAACATTGGGCTCTGGGTATCCATTGCCGGATCTGCAGCTGAAAGTCACCTCTTCTCCAGTGCTGTCACTGTTTCTTACTGGTCCACTGAGTACTGGTTGGCTATAACTAGCTGGAGAGCAAGAGAAACAGTCATTGACATGTTGAAATATATTGAAAAGACAAGATTTTGACATGGTTTCTGAAGCAGAACTTCTGGGTTTCGCACGACCCTCATGACTTGAAAGGGAAACACCTGCAGGTTTGGTATGTAAGTCAAAGATCTGTGAGAATTACTGGAAGGGCAGAAAGCTGAAGCCAAACCCAAAGGAAGAAAGCAACTTCTTAAGCTACTATCACCCACTCATGTGCAAGAGCCCTTATATTAATGAAAGCTAAGCTGAAAAAAACCCCATGTTGATAAACAGCTGTTACAGGTATTCCCCCAGTTTTAGATTTCTTATCTATAACATTTTAATTAAGCAGACTTCATTTCACCAAAGAGCTGAAGTATGTTTCAAAATTAAGGGTATGCTTAAATATAATATTGACATGGCACAGATTTGAAAAGATAGAATGAGGATTTAGGCAAAAATATGCAAGTGATAGAAGTTCTTACCTGCTAAACTGAGAACCACTTCTGCCTGGTGAATCACTTTGGTATATTCAGTTTTCTGCAGTACTACACATTTGTATTTATGTTTATCACTCTGGCTGACATTTAGCAGTAGCAAAGAAAAATCACCATTTTCTAATCTGTCCCAGAATAACCGAGTCCTGTTTTTAAAGTGAATACACTGTTCACTTTCGTTGTCTTGACCGGAGATCAGTGCATGTACAACTGAACACTCTTCTTGATCATCAGCTATTTGCCAATATACCCGTAAATTTTTTAGATGCAGTTCTCTTCCTCGATAAATGCAACTCAGTGTAGCATTGTCTCCAAGTTTACTGACAATGTTCTTCTCCTCCAGTGCAATAACTAGAAGATAAAAAAGAGAGAGAAAAAAAGGGAGGTTATGTGGAAAAAATGTCATTCAAGTATATTCTACCACATGTGGACTCCAGTATCAGTGTTTATAACAGGCAGGTGAGTGTGCTCACTTCATAGTCATTCCTACCTCCTGACTTGTCAGTAGCTAATTCTCTCCGTGTCTGTCTGTACATTTTCCAAGGGGACCTTTTACAATATAAAGCCTTCTACTTATTTCTTTCTCTGAGGTCCAACCAGTCTCAGCTTTCCCAGCCCCGTGGATATCTGTGTGTTTCACTTTGCCCCCTGGCTGGGACTGACTACATACACATATTCAAGTTCTAATGCTTTAATAATTTTTTCTTTTTTAATTAAGGAAAATGCCAAATAACATCAAGTAAATCACAAGTGGAAACACTAATAAGAAAGAGAGTGCTACTGTTATTGCGAGATCCAAAAAATTAAAAAGGGGAGTAAAACCAGTGTTTCTTTAAGTAGGCATGTCATAGCAATCACATTTTATTGCTACCATTAGTGCCATCCTCTCAACAAATACACTCAGCTGACAAACCAGCATGCCCAGATACCTCCAGTGACACATTCGTTACGCATTCACAACCTCACACAGCCACTCGAGGTATGTCAGCACAGTATCTGGCTTTTGGGGCACTTTTCCTGGCCTCCAGACATGAGAAAGGCAGCCACTCTTCCTGGTGAGCAATGAGAAGGCGTGAGCTGACTGATGAGCACTGCAGAAGGTGCAGGTCAGCTAACTGGAAAGGGCCAGGGCGGCTCTGACCGCAGTCTCCCTTCTGGGAGGGATGCACCACCTCTGCAGCCAAACTCCCTCTCCCCACCCCCTGTGCAGCTGGTTGCTAAAAGCAAAGCAGCATACGCACTGTAAGCGTCGGTCTGGGGGTGGATGGGGGGTCAGATATGGGGTTGTATGGGAGAGATTACAGCTGGGAGAAGGTGGGTGAAATAGGGAAAGAAAGATGACAGGAGTAATGTTTGAAAATGTGGAATCAGGGCGTGGTGAGGTGGGAGGTGGCAATGTTTAAGGTAAAAGGGGATATGCATTTGTGTTGGTGCACTGGACTTGGAAATAGCTCATCTACCTGTCTGAGCTGGGCTCGCTAGCTGAAAAACACTGCTGAAGCAACCGAAGTACTAGCAGGGAGGAAGGCAGGCAGTATGTGCTCTAGGCCCTTATCCTCTTCTGGGTGAGACAAGAAGTAGCTGGCTTGAACTGCAACAAGGATGCTGCAGCTCAGACTTTGGGAAACCCCTTGTAGCAACAGGAAAAGCCACGCCCTGGCAAGCACTGCCTGGGAAGATAGGGATACATCCATCACTGGTGTTAATTAGGAACAAGCCAGCCAGCATCTATTGAAACTGAATCCGGTACAATTTGTCCTGATTTTGTGGCTGGTGACTTTCCTTGAGGAGTTTGTTGAGGTTCTTCTCAGTGATTAAGCAAGAACAGAGGAGAGAGAACTCTGAAAACATTTAAATATCACCAAGTGATGGCTTTACTTTTGTTTTGAAAGGTATTTTTGGAACTGTAGTAAAAAACTTACTAATGTTGGGCACTTGATACAGTGATGTATAATTTTAGTCATAATATGAGTAAGGGCTTTATCCAGGCATGTTAGATCTGCTTATCAACAGCCCTTGTTATGCTGGTACTAAGGCCCTTCATTGGCAGAGAAAAATTCACAGGGATGTCTGTAAAGCAATCGGAGCAATCTAAGCAAAAGTATCCATAAGGTCCTTTACTATTCTCTTTACTGAAACTGATAGAAACTGATATTTTCTTCTTTTCCTAATGCATGTCACACTGAGGAATTCTTAAGCGTCTTGCTGACAACACACAGATGTTCATATTGTACATATTACAAATACTCTGTGTATTTAGGCAAACACATTAAGGGATAGCAGCTTCATTTTTAACTGACGTGCTCTGAACTTACCAGCTCTCAGGATATGAAGGAGCAGTAACAGAAATCCATAGCTAAAATAAAAAAGCAAACAAGAGTGTTACGTGATAGACTTTAGCACTTCTGTTGTTTACATAAGCAATAAACCTAATATTGATTGTTTCAGCATAGTAGCAGAAGTAGGCAAATTAGGTACTGCTACTATGTAATGTCCCATTAATTATTTGCATTTTTGACAGCTGCAAAACTGTTCAAACGACATAAGTCTGTGGGTGGGTGGCCAAGGCTGAGAATAGCAGTAAAACGCACTAATATTGGAATCAGAGCTGAGGCATGAAGCTGGTGGTGTGCCTGTCCTGTGAAAAATGAACTGTATAGACTTAATGGACAAACAGCCCCTGGAGGACACCTGGATCAATGGGAGAGAGAGTGGCAGCACAGGTCTAAGTCCAGGTCCAAGCCCTGCATCCCACGGTTCTGGTGAAACTCAGCGAGTTATGGTTTTATCTGGGTAAAGAATGCCAAGCAGCTGACCGTGCTGCTCACTCTTCTGTGCGCTCAGTAAAAATGTGTAAACCAAAACCGTGCCAATAGCAATGAGCTCTGCAGAGGTTTTGCTGGAAAGAATCCGGCGTGTTTAATTACTCTGGAGAGGTAAATCTGTGTGGAAGTTTCCCACCTGTTGGATGTTATTGGAAAACCCAGTTTAACCTATCTATAAAGCCCAGGTGATTTAACTCTCATCCCACAGGGCTTTAAGAAAGGTAAATGTGCAGTGCTAAGAGTTATGTTAAAATAGTCGTTCACCAGAATGCCTAGCTATACATTGTGCTCTCCTTCCTTCAGACTGCTGTGGAGCACAAAAGGAAAGCAAGCCACTGGAAAGGTTTTGGAATGGGAGCTGTGTGGCTGCAGCTGCCCACTTTGATAGTGCCCCAGGTGCAATAACGCAAGAAGGTTGCAAGCTGTTATTAAACAAATAATGCAATAAGGTTGCAAGCTGAGCTGATGGGCAGAGGGACACAAACAGCCGCTCATCTCCAGTTTCCCCAGCTCTTTTGCAAGCAGGCAGGTCTGTGAGGTTGTACAAGCTGGGCGCAGCTAGTTCCCCTCCCCAGTTGTTCTCAACCCTCAGCCAGTCCAACACTGAGCCAAGGGCTGGGGCAACAAGGAGAGCTGTCCCCAGCAGCCCATGTCTACACAGGAGAGAGCTCCAGGGTCCTCCACCCAGACTGCTCTCCTTCTTCCCTCCAAACCAACCCTGCCCTGACAGACCCTCCTCCCTCCAAGCCCTAACCTAAGCTCACTCCCCCAGCAGCCATTTCTCACCTTGCTTTCCCCATCATCCGTCCTTTACACTATCCCGTCTATCTTCCAGGCTTCCTGCTCTTTCCTCACTGCTCCTGCTCCTTAGTCAGGTCAAACATCAGGATTCATTCACCACCTCCCAGGCAAAGCATCACTCCTGCCCAGCTTTACTCCTACCAGCTGCCTGGGCACAACTTGGGTCTCCTCCACTGTGGAGGAGGGTGTCCAATTCCCACCTGCCCCTAAGAAAATTATGATCTTGCCAAACATATTTGGCTTCCCATGGAGAAAGCAGAGGACACAAAATTCCTGACACAAAATGAAGCACCGTCTCTAGAGAATGAGATGGAGAAAGTTTAGGGATTACTCAGACTGAATTGTACTTTTATGTGAAGAAAACACTTTCTTTTCCTTCTGTATCCTTTGAAATGGTTTTGTAGATGAGATTTCAAAAGTTTAAGTGGATGCTCAGTGTCAAACATTTCTGCTCTAATACTTATTTTAGTAAATTTGCAATCAACCCTAAGGTAAGTCTCCTAAGTGAGCATACCTAAACGCTCCAGGGAGGCTGCTCCGCTCTGCTGTGTCTCTGGAGGTGACTTTTGGTGGCTTTTGCACGTGGCCTTGTATTATATTTCTGTTGTATTTGTATACTGTGCAGGAGCCACCACTTTTGTGCCAAGCTTGTAGAGGTCTGTCACGATGAGCTCACTTTAATGTAGTTTTTAATCATTCTTAATCCCGTAGCTGTGTTTGTTTTGTTGTTCCCCGCCCAGGTTAGAAACTCTGGATGTATCAAGTCATTTGAACAAAATGGAGAACAAGAGGTGACTGATCTTTATGGGACTCTTCAGGGAATTTCCCATGGCAGGTGTTCATTGATGCTAACAAACTTTTAGCTAGCCAGCCAGAGCTGATTCTCTACGGTATGTATACAGAGCAGGTCCCGATTTCTTATTTTAATAAAGGATGTCACAGTTGGGACTGGACAGATCTAGAGATGCTCATCCTCTTACTTGGAGGAGGTTGCAGCTGTGGTAGTGTGGGGGCAGTGTCAGCCCAACATGTTGCCCTGGAATAGCTTTAATGCCAAGCTACTGTTGGAAAAAGGGAGAAATGCTCCTGCCTGCAGAGAAACCTCCCTTTTGCCCTGTAAGTACACTCAGCTCCTGTGTCTGTCACACTGGCAGTGAGCTCCGCTATGTGCAGGTGTAGCTACACTAGCTTCTTAGCTTATCTTTCCTTTACTTATTTGGTAAAATTTTTACATTTTTTTTCTAATTCTTTCCCACACCTTCCCTTTCTATACGTGTTTTTAAAGCGTTGTGTGCAGCAGGAGAAAGTTGCACTTCCTCTTTCGTACATTCTTGTTCGGTGAGAGTGTTCCTCCTGCCACCATCCCCACTTTTTCATGCTCTGTTTATCCTAGGGTCATGGGATGCTGGCACAAACTAGCCAGACAAAAGATGTCCTTGATGCTTCCAGTAATAACCTCGGGGCTTCTGCTCCACTGGTAAGTTTTGCTTCACCCCCTAGCCTTGTAGTAACACTGTCCTTCTCGTACCAGCAGGTGCCCTGGTGAGGTTACCTGTGACCCGCTCCTGACGCCTCCTGCGAGGCAGCTCCCCCCTGGGCCATCAGAGCCGGCGGGCCCGCTTGCCTTCTCGCCCCAGCCACACTCGGACCCAGAGGCTGCTCAAAGTGCCAGCGAACGGCCTCTACTCTTCAGGCTCCAGCCGGGTGGGACCCCTGCGGGGGGCTGACCCGCGGAGGGGNTGCCCCGCTCCGGACGCCTCCTGCGAGGCAGCTCTCCCCTGGGCCATCAGAGCCGGTGGGCCCGCTTGCCTTCTCGCCCCAGCCACACTCGGACCCAGAGGCTGCTCAAAGTGCCAGCGAACGGCCTCTACTCTTCAGGCTCCAGCCGGGTGGGACCCCTGCGGGGGGCTGACCCGCGGAGGGGCCTCACAAAGCCCGCCCCG
>VZRW01008306.1:0-100660 GCA_013398125.1 Aegotheles bennettii
ATTCTGTGATTCTGTATTTGCATCTGAATATGTGTTCTTTGATGAGTAGCACATAATCAGGGGGTTTTTTCAGTGTTCAAAGAAAGAAAGGCAAAGAATGTCACTGGAGTTCAAAATACTCATGGGTTTGATTCACATCTCAGCTGTTGATCTGGGAGAGACTTTCTTTTCCAAAGAGAAGCTTGGCTTCATTAATGCTGACATAAATCCTTGACAGCAGAAAGGAAGGACTGGTTCTTTAATTTAAAGCAGATCTATTGATTGCATTCATAAACAAGAAGGAAGAGATGGGATTTCTGCATGACCTTTATCCTCCCTCTTCATTTTAAAAAAGCAAAACAAAACAATTCTGTTGACCTCAGCTGTGCAAAGTTTGTGGGTTGGAGTACTGCACTGTAACCACCCAGCCCATCTCCCTGTCTCAAAATCCACTATTGATTGCTCATGGTCTTGAAGGCTTGACCTTGATTTTCTCTTTCCAAGTGAAACCTTATATGCTGTCTCGAAAAGAGTCCAACAGCTTGTTTAACTGTGCAAGGAATAGATTTGGGGTGGAGGCTACACTCATTGCCAACACCAATTACCTCGTGGAAAGCTTTCTGGCTTAAGAAGCACTGAATGCTTCAACACCCATCACAGCTTTTGCTCTTTTTTCTTATAAGATGTTTAATCTACACTTGGACAGGTACTTTAAATGGGGTGGGAAATCTTCCTGGGGAATGGGAGAAAGCCTACTTATGAAAACAACCTGAAAACCTCTTTCTAAGAATTTTTTCTGGAGGTTGCAGATGATAAACCTCTATTTTTGGCATGATGGAAAGAAGTCCAGCATTAGCAGAGTTTTGCTATTTCACATCACAGATGACCTTCCTCCACAACATATACTCAAAGTACATTTGTTGTTTCTGGAATTATATCTGACAGGAGAAAAGAGCTGTCTCTTGAAAATTCAGGGTAGCTATTTATCAGAATAGATGTCAAAAGCTTTAATCATGACCACTCAGCCAAAGCCGCCTTTCTGACAAAAAACATTTTCTTTAATGATGCAGATAAAGATGACAGACTTGACTGATAGTTGTTCAGTTTCATGCTTCATGGACAAAATCACCCTGCATTCTCAGCACTTTGTAATTTTTGTGTAATGAATATTACAGAGATTTGAAATTAAAGGACTTTTTTTCAATATCTCTTCACCTGAAAGGGAGTCAAATTCTAGTGATAATTCAGAGTGATCTAGTGAAAAGCAAAAGTGATTTGGTGAAGGCTGGTCCTTCAATCCTTTGCTACAGTATGAGCAGAAAACCTAGTTCAAGGGAGCACCATTTTATTCAGTTCTGCTCCTCTATTCCTGCTTAAACTTATAGAGAAAGTCCAGTATGGTATAAGCCAGATCTGAGGTAAAGCAAGATGTCCCCTAGAGAGACATTGGCCTATTATCTGACCTAAACTTTCCCCTAATACTTTTTTCAGTGTAACTCCCACAGCCCCACAAGAAGCCCTCCTTCACCTTCCCAGCCTCCCCCGGACCCATCATAGGACCTCAGCACCTTCCCTGAGGTCTCCTGGTGCCCATCCTTTCCTGCTCTTCTGTGTCATCTATTCTGCCATTACTGCAAAACAGAATTACTGTCTGAAGGATCCTATTTCCAGTAAAATAATATTTTGTCTGTGTCACTGAGAATTTTCAAGGCAAGACTAGGTACCAAAGTTGTCAATACTGTTTAAATAATCCCACTTCTTCTCCAGCATTTGCAATTCTTTCATTTCCTCCCCTCCTTTCTGCCACTTCCAGTAAAATTACAGAGAGCAATAATGTCCACTTGCTAACTTCAGTTCACTAGAAGAAACCAAGCTCTTTTTATTTATCTCAGAGAAGATCCTCTCTATTTCCCCTATTGTACAAACAATCCTTCCCTGTATCTGGTCCTCTGCAACTAACTCTTCCTAGAGCATTCACAGCCAGAGCAGAAAGTAACATTCCAGGGGAGCTCTTGTTGATGACATTATATCCAACGGAAACATCTTGCCTTGCTCATCATGGGAATGTACTTGTTTATTTCACAGCTGTAACACAGTTGTTGCTCATACTGGTCCCCTGATTACTCCTAATTACATCCAGCTCTTTAACAACTCAGCTCTTTTTTTCTGGTCAGGTCTTTCTTAGTGATGAATTCCTACTTTAGTGCAAGAGATGCTTTTCTATTACTTCCTAACTACGCAGTTCTGTACTTCATATTCTTGCACTTTTTTTTTTTTTAATTTCAATTATTACACTATTGAAGACTATCCTCTTCTTCCTGTTTGACATATAAAGGTCTCTTTGAAGTCAGTGCCTTCCAGCTTGCCTTTTCATAGCCTCCAGCCCCTCCGGCAGTCACCCTCGTGTTCCTGCAGACCACAGGCCTCCCTGTTTTGTACACAGAAGCTTTAGCTGACTTGAAGAGATAAACAGATCTCTCTAGCACTTTCTTACTTAGAACTTTCGCATTTCTAATTTAATTTTTATCATCTGTTCTCTTCTCTGTTAGGCAAGAAAGGTGATTGCATTGACACGGGCCATCTGTGTACTTTAAGGTGTAAGGACAAAAGATGATCTTCTGTTGTCATAGCAAACAGTCTAAGGTAGTTGTGCTTTAGGTATCAGAGTCAAATTTGTCTTTGGACAAGAATGCATTTGGAGTTTCTGTTACTTCACAGAGGTTCTCTTCAGTTTTGTCTTAAAACTGTGCAACTACATTTTCAAAAAGGCTTTGGGATAATAGATCTATTTATCTTAATCCTAATAATAAACAGAATAAAAACGTTTTTTCAGCTTACAAATATCTTCCTGCTGAAATTACTGTAAGTCTCTTGCTGACATCAGCTCTGAGGAATTCCTGATGTTACTTAGTTAGATTTACATAATTCACTATTTAAAGTAGGGGAATTTTGCTAGAATTATGTCAATGTAATGCCTCAAAACCTTGTAGGATAATTATTTGCAAGCTCAGAACCATATATTTAATCCCAAGAATGTAATTTCCTCAATCTGTATTTATTTGAATTCTGATTTATCTCTTTATACTTACTTGAGGACTTTCGTTTTGTAAAGATCAATAAATAAAAAATATAATGGTTGTTAGCAATGTTTTATCTAAATGATCTGGAGAGTTTATTTTGGGCAAGAGGACTGTAGACCTAGCATGACATCTAAAGTGGCATAGAGATGAGAAATGCTCAAAAATGGGACTGAGAGAAGGAAGATCCACTCACTGTAGGAGAAGAGCAGGTTCAAGACAATCTAAAGAACTGGGATCTGATGAGATACATCTGTGGATCCTGAGGAAACTCAGGAGTGAAGTTGCAAAGCCACTTTCCATCATATTTGAGAAGTCATGGCAGTCTGGTGAAGTTCCCACTGACTGGAAAAGGGGAAACGTAACCCCCATTTCTAAAAAGGGACAAAAGAAAGACCCAGGAAACTACAGGCCAGTCAGTCTCACCTCTGTGCCTTGCAAGATCATGAAGCAGATCCTCCTGAAGGCTCTGCTAAGGCACATGGAAAATGATGAGGTGATTGGTGGCAACCAACATGGCTTCAGCAATAGCAAATCATGCCTCGCAAATTTGGTGGCCTTTTACAATGGGGTTACAGCATCAATGGATAAGGGAAGAGCAACTGTTGCCATCTACCTGGATGTGTGCAAAGCGTTTGACACTGTTCCACATGACATCCTGGTCTCTAAATTGGAAAGACATGGATTTGATTGATGGACCAGTTGGTGGATAAGGAATTATCTGGATGGTCACACTCAAAGAGTTGTGGTCAAAATTTTGATGTCCAAATGGAGACCAGTAACAAGTGGTGTTCCTCAGGGGTCAGTATTGAGTCCAGTGCTCTTTAACATCTTTGTCAGCAACCATGGCAGGGTGGTTGGAACTAGATGATTGCTTGGAACTAGAAGGTCGCTTCCAACCCAAACCATTCTATGATTCTATGATTCTGTTGCACATGACCAGAATTTAAACGGAAAACAAGAACCAAATGGGCTATAAACAATAGGAGACAGCTAGAAGTGAGAGAAACTGGAGAGAACAGGGCAACTTCTGTACATTTCCTTCAGAAACATCACTTTTGTGCTACAGAAGCCCAAGGACTCTCACCTTCTGCAGCAGACATCTAGGCCAGTAGTAATGAAGCACCAGAACCACTGGCACTGGGAAAGATTTGGATGGGCACCAGTAATAATGTCTACAGCACTTCTTATTTTAAAAGGTTTTATTTCATAACACACCCATACAAAGCTTCCTTGCAGGCAAACTTTTTGAAGGGAAGAAATAAAGACTGGTGGAATGGCATAACCCAGAGGCTATTTCTGTGTGCCAGTTAGTGACAAGCCTTACTTGCATCCTATTTCCAAAGCAAGCTGATCGACTCTCTCAACATAATTAATTTTATTATTTAAATTCTGGAATAGTAAAATAACTAATGTAATTAAAAGTACCTAAAAAGAAGGTTAAAAATTGTGGATTAACTAAAAACTGTATCATGACCCTTAAGTTATTTGGCTTCATAACAGTGAAGGCTAGAGGTAAAAAAGTATAACCAAGTGCTGGTGGACATATTCGAAAATGGTAAATACTCAAGCACATAGTGATTGAGTGAAAGAGCAAAGCATTATTAGAAGTAAAAGATTTTGTGGAATGTTTATTGTTAAATGACATTTTGAAAGGCATCACAAAATTTTTTTTCAAAGTGGAAGAAAGAAGAACTCTTATTATTTGAGCAGCATGCTTAGGAAATAACATGTTTGACCAAAGTATTGTGACATTACAGTATTTTGAGAAGAAGGATGAGTTTATTTTTTTCAAATAACTTGTAATTTTCCTTATAGTTCCTAATCCACTTTAATGGGATGCATGTCAACAAGGACTAAACCCTACTTTACAGTTTAGTAAAGTATTAGGTGGCATGTTCTATTGTTCAATATGGAAAGTTCCTATCTGACAAGGACTGCATAAAAGAAACTATAGTCTTCTGCTATGTCATTCTCAAATATTTAGGTTAAACAGTATTGAAGGCATCAAAATATGCAGTGGGCTACTAAAGCTAAAAAAGAGTAAGTACATTCAAATATGATATTACAGATCTACTAAAAGGTAACTTGGACAAAGAAAAATACTTTTCACTTTACTTAGATGAAAGAGTTTTGAGACAATATTGACAATTACAGTTAACATCTGTATCATATTGTATTAAAAGAGTAACTAAGCTCCACAAACAACAAAATCAAGTATGTTTCTGAAATTAATTCCTGAAATATATTTTATTACATCAAAACCCACATATTTCACAATAAACAGTGAACCAAATCTAAAATACTTATGGACCCTTACGAAAAAGTCACTGGGCACTCACGTGGTATTTCACTGCCATACATGAAACAGTTCAGACAAAACAAAACACCTCAGATCAAAAATTATAAAAAATAACAAATACATGAAAATTGTAAAGAAAATATAAAAGGAAATGTTTCACAAGCACTGAAAATCACTAGCTCAATATACTTTTGGGACAGGGAGTTCTTAGTATTGATGTAAAGCTAGAGAAGGTCCATCCCCGTAAAGCCCATGGAAAAGCACTTGCTGATTCCAGTGATTTGGATCAGATTTTTATTGCATTACTTATGGGTCTGGAATTCACAGGTGTAAAGAAGCCCTGCACACAAATCCTTCCAAAAGGAAAATAGAAAGGGAACACCCGGTGATTTCTCATCCCAATTACAAATTTTGAAGCTAAGAAAAATAGTCAAAATAAATATGTGTCTTCACAGCTGCTCATAATAGCTTAAAATATATAAAGCTTGAGTTATAAGTGATTTTTCTACTTTAGAACTGCATCATAACTTCCGCCCCCATATGCATTTGCTCAGAGAGCCTACTAAAATAATTTGCCAAGAATGGGAGTGCATCTGCTAAGAGTCTAATGAGACTGGAACAAGCTTTCCCCATTTTTTACAAAAGATCTTGTCCTCATATTCCCACTAATTTCTCTTCATCCTCTGTTTTGATGTGACCTGTTTTCAGTTTCTGAACAAATTGTGAAGTCATGTATGACAGGAAGAGTAATAACTTAGACAAGAATCACTGAAGTCAGAGAGGAAGAACATTAAGTGAGCAACAAAGTCTGCCTCCTTATAACTACTAGACTGTATTTACATTTTCTTATTTGCAGTTTCAGTACATTTTATAGCCTGCCATTGTCAATATTGCAGGTCTCACTGTTCCTCCTGCGTCCTTTCAGAAGTGATTCTGTAACCTAACAGTTCTCATTCCCACAGAGCATTTGTTCACATTGTGAGCATTTAGGGCGACTCATGTTATATGTATCTCAGTTGTTGCTTACTTCAGAGAAGAAAGCTGTAGCCCTTCCTTCTTTGCCAAATCTAATGAGACACTGTGGCTCTGCAGTTATTTCTTCAGCATTTCTAAACAAGGTTCCAATGTGGAGCTACGCTAGTAATGGGACCTTTCT
Source organism: Aegotheles bennettii (assembly GCA_013398125.1). NCBI lineage: Eukaryota > Metazoa > Chordata > Aves > Caprimulgiformes > Aegothelidae > Aegotheles > Aegotheles bennettii. The sequence continues at coordinate 6,515 of VZRW01008306.1, forward strand.
TTTTCATAGTGGAACCTACTCATCCATCATGAACAGCATCCCAACTGCCCTGAATATTTCTGATTTAGCAGTTCTTTTGGTTAGTGAGAAAATGTAATGGGACTTCTGCTGCATAAAGACAAGACTCCAGCAAGCTACACAGCCCAAGGTCACAATCAGATTCCTTCAGGGAAGGAGATATTCCCCTACTTGTCAGCTAAATAAATTAAATGGGAAAGGTCTTGACAAAGGTTTTGGCAAAGAAGACTCAGAGAAGCAAGTTGGAACAAAGCCAGACTAAGTGTACAGTTCAGAAAACACATCTCCAAAACACCCATGCAAAGCAGCAAAGATGCATCTCCTTGGGGCTGACATTAAATACATAATTTTGTGCATCTTTCACAGGGATGTAATTCTGAAGAATTTAAGCAAAAGCAATAAGCAGAAAATCTGCATAAGCAGATACCACTTTCGTACAATTATGTATGACAATTATTGTTCCTACAAATTGATATTATGACATTACATTTTAATAAAGCCATATGACAGGTATCCTCTACTTATTTCTCACTTACACCCACTTTCTTTCTATAGTGTGGAGGCCGAAAATTTTCCCAAATTAATTTTAAAAACTGGGGGGGGGNTTCACTGTAGTTCAAACATCAAAACTCACTGGCACTCATTTGAGACAATCTGGAAAAACAGTCTGCTCAAAAGCAATCTGCTTTCACTGTTTATAAAAAGGGTAAAGTTTTGCTTGTTTTGCCTCATGAATTGTAAATTTTGCAAGCGATAAATCAGGGTCTGAGAAGTTTAATAAATCTGATTTTTTAATTCTGTTTATATCCAGGCAGCATATACTATATTCTCCCTTTTTCCTCATTTAAATGATTTCATTTGTGTTCCAGAACTGATGAAACAGTGCCAGAGGACTGAAAGGTGAGATAGGGAACAAAAAGGTTTCTCAAATCTTTCCATTCTGATATTTTAACATACTCTGTCCAATTGCTGGGCTTGCAGTAAAAGTGTATAAGAAAGAAACAGGTGCCTCAGCCTTTCAAACTGTATTAGCCAGTTTAGTATCATGTCCATGGATGGGCCATACAAAGGGAAAGCCTGAAATGCCAGCATGGCCTGAAGAATAAGAGGACATTTTGCTACGTATATTACATGATGCATCAGGATACGTTTATGTTGTTTTCAGTAACATTATTCTTTCCAGTATTCCTCTAGCTGAAAGCAAGAATTACAAGCCTAAATTTTCAAATGCTCCTGATAATTTTGTACACCATATTTTGAAACTCATTTGAATGACCTTTGTGAAAAACAAGACGCTCAAAAGCTAAAAAGCAGCTTTTTCCTAAAATTCCTAGAACAACAGAATTGATTGGACTCTGGTTGGTACGAGTGAGCATTTGGATCACAGTTTCTTTGCCAAAGAGTCAGCTGTCCCCTCACTTGGCTTGGGGGCAGGGGGATGAGTAGGCATTACTGTACAAAGTCTTAGAGACACAACTCTTATGCTGTAGCCTTGTGTCAGACATTTGTTACAGTGTGAATGGGTAACAAAAAAGGCACTAGGCTGAAATTTTATGTATCTACATTATTTTCTTATTGGATACTGAGGTAGGACCATATCCTGGGGTTACTAGACCAACAGATGTGGGATTCTCGGACCTAGAGGTCACAGAAATGCTTTGGCAAATTCAAGGTTTCTAACTTGTCCTTTCCTTTAAAAAGACCACTGATTAACTCTATTCATTTTAGTGTTGTTCTTAGCTTGTTCTGTTGTAAATGAGAAAAGAATCAAATCCAGACATTTCCACCAATAACAGTTCTTGTGATGATAGCTGCAAAATTTTGTCAGAGTTCAGGTAAATAGAGAAAAGAAGCCAAATAGCTGGAACTGAAAGATGGTGATGAATAAAAGCATCATAAATTTTCAAACTCGGTAAATGCAAGAAATATATCAGAGATCCTGCACAGACAACAGATGGTGAAGTTACAACAGAAAGGCTCAGAAAAAAATGAAGCCACAGCAGAAAAGCAAAGTGCATTTTGTAACTGCATTTGATGGGGGGAGGAGGGGGGGGAAGTGAGACACTGACACCCATCAGAACACTTTTTTGTGGTAAACACATGGAAGATCTGTCTCAGCTCAAGGTCTCAATAGAAGTAGTTATGGAGCAAGAAAAATAAAGAGTGGTAACAACTGTACAGGACAAGGTGGTAGGAACTCATTCTAAGTATTCTCAAGGATAAAAAAGCCAAACCACCCTTAGAGCTGACTCACGACCAGAAAAGTGGCAAGTTTTTACAAAGGCTTTCACAGGACATTTAAGAAACTATAAGCAAATAACCTCAACATCTACACTGGGGAAATTGTTAGGAACTCCTCTGAGGAGAATTAGCAGGTACAAAGTGGGGAGGATCAACGCAGCCTTCACAGAGGTTGAGTGTCACAAATCTGCTGGAATTCTCTGATTATATTTTTAATAAACCTATGGACAAAGAAAATGCATTTGATATAATCTACTTTCATTTCCAAAACACATCGGGCAGGGCTGATGGTGAGAGGCTCTTAAAGAATCCAGCTAAAACGGACAAGAGGAAAGGTTCTCATAAGGCCAAATTAGTAGAAAACAAAGGGTAAGAATACTTACTCATTTTCCATGTTGTGAGAAGTGAGTATGGATCTCTGCTTGAGGCCACACTGTTCACCATATCTATAAAGAGATAGATATTATGCATAAGGGTCATCAATGTCTGTTAACAACAACAAGCTGTGTAAGGTAACAGAGATGCCAGCTGACTGCAGAAATGCAGAAGGCTCTTGCCACTAAGTGACGGAGAGAGAAAATGGCAGATCAAGCTCCCTGCAGGTAAATCTGTAACAACACAGAAGAGGAAAATCATAACTGCATGTTTATGATGGTGGACTCTGAGCTGGCAATTGTCACTCAGGAATGAGGCCATGGGGTAATTCTATTGTATGAAATACAAACCATTATTTTAAAAGTACTGGAAGACAAAAAAATAAAGTATCACAGACCACAGTACAGGCAACCATATCTTCAATACTACAGGAAATTCTTTCTCCTCCATACCAAAATGGTAGGAAAAAACATCACCAAATGCTGCTTACCTCTTACATTCTTACCTAAGTGTCTGCTATTGAGCCCTCTTAGGGTTAGGAGGGCTTCATGGGCCTACTATGGTCTAATTAATATTATTTGTATTCTTGCATATATTACAGTTTATCCATCTAAGAAGATTTGTTCTTTGTATTATTGTAACATAATACTTCAAATCCAGTAAGTAGCGTAACAGAAACACTTCCAGTCCTAGTGACTGATGAGATAGATAGTGGTTTCAGTCTTATCACAAATCCTTTTAACCTAGCAGAGCTTTTTGTGTATATACAAGCTTGAACAAACAAAATAGTAGAATTTACAAAGGAAGATGCATAACACTGTTTTTATGCCAGTTCACATTTGCTTCAGATAATACAGTTTCTCACTGTTGTTTTTTCTCCTACAGTCTAATTCATAGAATCACAGAATGGTTTGGGTTGGAAGGGACCTTAAAGATCATCTAGTTCAAACTCCCCTGCCACAGGCAGGGAGACCTCCCACCAGACCAGGTTGCTCCAAGCCCCATCCAACCTGGACTTGAACACTGCCAGGGAGGGGGCAGCCGCAACCTCCCTGCGTAACCTGTGCCAGTGTCTCACCACCCTCACAGTAAATAACTTCCTAAAATCCAGTCTAAATCTACCTTCCTTTAATTTGAAACTGTTCCCCCTTTTTCTGTCACTATATGCCCTCAGAAAAAGTCCCTCTCTAGCTTTTCTGTAGCCCCTTCAGGTACTGGAAACCTTCTCTTCTCCAGGCTGAACAACCCTAACTCTCTCAGTCTGTCTTCATAGGAGAGATATTCCAGCCCCTTAATCATCTTTGTGGCCCCCCTCTGGTCTCGTTCCAACAGCTCCATGTCCTTCTTATGCTGGAGACTCCAGAAAAATTCCTAAGAGACTTTTTCCTATGGTTAATACAGCTCATGTATTTTTCCAGAGGTTGTGTCACTGTAATTTCCAATCCCTGTGTATGGTGAAGACATTGATACCACTGTAAGAATTATAAACACCCACTTTGAAATTGCAATCTTAAGTTAAGCAAAATTCCCTTTTGAATAAATGGGAATGGCCCTTCTTGAAAAAGGGCCAGAGGCCTGTAGATACAAGTGGAGGAAGAACTTTAATTGCTTTAGAAAATAATGAACTAAGTGCAAGTGTTTTTCAGCACATTATGTACCGAGCTGAAATCTGACCATTATATCCACACAATCCCTTGAAACACAGTATATTCTATTATTTCACAAATAATCAGGTGGTCTCATTCTGAACAGTGTGATTTCTCCCTAATTACAGTTAGAATGTTTCATAAAGAACTGTATAATTTTGTTCTGTTTCACTCTAATGCAAAGCAGTACCTTAATTTGACACTTTGGTATGCCACAAGTAAAACTTGTGACTACATATATCTCCCCTTTACCACCAAATAAGCACACAAAAATATGATTCATTTAGATCCATTATACAGGCTGCCAGGACCCTAACTGCACAAGAAGATGCTCCCAATAGCGTAGCTTGATGTTTCAGAGAAGCATAAGGACAGACAAGACCACAAGAGCACCACAGAGGTGCTGCAGAGGCCAGTGCTTGCAGGTGGTTAACACCAACTGACTTGCTCCAGGGAGAAGGAAGTCTGCTGGTAGGGCTAAGAGAGCCTTCCAGCTTGCATTTCCCTAAACACTTCAGGAAAGTCTTCATGCAAGATGTGCTGAAGAACCAGGGGGTGCTACATACTTATTAGAGGATGGTTGTGAGAAATGCTGTTGCCTGAAAGTTACACTGGTTTATGTCCCGACAGCTATGGTAGGGAGAATTTAAGTAAGTTTAATGACAGAAGGAAGTATATAAAAAATCTAAATGTCCAGCTGATTTTCTTGATTTTATTATATTATCTTTCAGCTTTTAGACACGTCTGTCATTTCCCTTGTAAAGGCTGACACCCCCCATCTCAGATCTCTTTAGGATCCTCTGATAGACTTCATAAAGCACAGGTATGATCAAAAAGCTGCTTGTCAAAATCTGGACAGGGGAGTGTCTACCCTGGAAACCCAACTGAGACAGAAAAAGGAAGGCCAGCACCCTATAAACTTAAAACTTCAACATGGAACAGCAACCCAAAATCTTCCTGGAGGAGTCTGGGCCTGTTCCTGGCTGTCACTATTGCCCAGGCACTACCTGCAAGATACGAGTCCCAAAGCCCTCTCAGGACTGCACCTACAGGTAGCTGGCTCTGGAGATATGAAGTCCTTGGTTTGGAGGGACTTGATATTCTTTTTTCAAGTATACATCTGACTAGGTGCCCAAAAAAACCTTGTTAGTTCCCTTACCCTCAAGAACACCATGGCAGGAGTAGTGTCAGTTTCCACCTCTTTAAGGTGTTGATCTGAAGATAGCACAGAAACCCAAGTGTGAACGTAAATGGACCCAGGACAGGGCAGTTGGGATTGTTACCAGCGATGAGAGGAGGTGGACTGACTCTGCTAGTCCTGACTCTGTGCTGTCCATCCACAGGGATGACTCGTGGCTGTCTAGGGCATGCTGCACCAAATTCCTGCTGAGTACTTACACACCACAACAGGTGGTGTCAGGCCGAAGACTGGGACCTCACACTGGGCTAGGCGGGTGACGTAGGGCCACCGTTTCCTTCAGCAGCATCTGGAAAGGTAGCTCACACAGCAGGAGAAGAGGCAGGGTAGGGCTGCAGCAATGGGGAGGCATAAGAACCCTTTGGGTCCAGAGGGAGACAGCTCCTCTGGCTCCTCTTCCTGGTGTGCTATCTATATGTACGTGTACACAGGGTGAAGCTGATGCTGGTGTTTCTTTGCAATGCAGTAACTGGCTGGGACAACTTTTGCTGTCTGATGAGAAAGAGGCAAAAGACCTAAGTGCACATTGGTTGCAACTACATGCAGTAGAAGCTGAAAGACCAAACTACTTCATCTAAATATGCACAGTACTGGCAAAGGCTATCCAAACGTACTGGGACCACTCTTGGCTAGTCGCTAGGCTCATTTGGGCCACATAGCAACTTCATCTCAGGTATCCACTGGTGATATCAGAACCAGGGGATGTGCCATATGTACACACCGGCTGAAGGGTGTGCGCAATGGCTGAAGGGCAAACCTGGGTGTTTTGGATCTGGTGTTCAAAATACACAGCTCATGATGTTGTCAAGTACACTCCCAGAGCAAGGCATTATGGATGTTCGGGGAGTGGGATTAGGGAGCACATAACCAACCTGGTCAATAGAAAACAGACCTCCTGTTCACCATTTTAGTCTTTACTTTTTGACAGTTTTATTTCCAAAAATACAGATTTTCAGCAATCTTACTTCTCTCTTATAAGTAACTGAAACATGAAGCTGCAGTAATAGGTGTTACTCAGAGAAATTCAGAACAGATTCCGCACAATCTGAAATTCCTTGTGCAGTTCTTTGTTCTTTATTTTGGACTTTTTTCCTCACTACAGATTGTGTTTCATTCTTTAGAGGGTTGACAGGTAACACATATTTTCAATATGTGTCCATGGCAGTATTTATTTCATTAAAATATGCTGTATATGCCACACTGGCAACAAATTGACACTACCTAAACTAATTCCAAAAATACTAATTACACCTTTCCACATTGTTGATGAAGATATCACTATCAACACCCTCATCCTCAGATAGTTACTCAATCCACTCATGAACTTAATTTCAAACTAAAACTAATCTCTCCCAGGAATCATCTGAGTGACTGTAAATCCTGTACCACTGAAGAGTCATCCAAATAAATCTGTAGTGAAGTAAGAAATGAAGTGACTACAAGACCAGATAACTCTCCACCAAGGATCCAGATTTCAAAAACAGTATCAAACGTCTTTTAATGAAAGCAGCATGGCTGAATTCACACATTTCTATACTTTTCTCACATTTCTCACACATTTCTATAGTTGGAATAAATGGCCTCTTCAGTGCCATACAGATTAATACTTACTTTCTTGGGCTATTTCTAGGATACCAGTGGGATTTACAATGCCTCTAGTGATGGCTTCGTTCTCATCTAAATTAAGGACAATTGAGTATGATGATTGCAGAATGTGTTTCCTTCATTTACTGCCTTATTTTTTGGATGCTTCTCAAACCTTGCATGGCCCAGTGCTCACCTCCAGGTTAGCTCAGCCAGGAAAGGATTTTGTTGTACACAGTATATACAGTGCTAATACACCACTAATGCTTTTAAGTTCTTCCTAAATACATACTGACTCCCACATTCTTGTTAGAGGCATGTTTTATCTTTCTGCTGATAAGCATACCAGCACTGTTCTGAGCAGCTGAGTGGCTTACTTGCCAGGTGAACACAGAGTCAACATTCTGCTGCTTGTTGGGAAAATTCGGTATGAATTAGCAGATCATTAGCAGAACACTTCAATGAAAACTAATTCATTTACGTCCTGCTCTAAGTGGACTTTGATGTCAGTGACTTCTATAACTGGACAGAACTCTAGAAAACATTCTGTAAGGCATAATCCTTCATCCTCATAAGAAACTGTACACCTAATAACTATATCCTATCTGTGTTAGACTACACCTGTGGCCTCTCAGACATCAGGACAGGTAGATAGTGTCTAGCATCATCTTGAAAAACATATTAATCTTTACTTGGTTATTAATGAGGCTGTAGACATTTGATGTATAATTCCTGCCCATGCCTCCAAGATGAATGTGTGTGAAGTGGTCCAGTCATCAAGAAAAGATGATTAAAGATACTAACTAATTCTACCTGCCTCACACCCATCGTACCAGCCCCATTCTCTACACTTTATTAATGAGTGCACCATTGGAACATCCATTCTCAATGTTCTTATTATGCAAAGGTCACAGACTGCATTAGCATTTGCAATACAGCAGTTTTTCTAGAGGTTGTCCAAGTCAGTCACTTACCAGACAAGCTACCACATAAAGAACCCAGCATCTTTCTTGCATTCACTCCTGCCTAGGCTCAGTGCAGAATCTATCAGAAGTCAAGAACACCATGATCATCAAGAAGTCAGTACTATCCATATTGCTCACATCTCTCCCGTGACACCTGTTCTCTGCAAAACATCTGCCTACAGAGATCTGAAAAGCAGCACAATGGAAAGTATCTAGCTGCCAGCATGTCTCAACAAGTTTCTGTGTTTACAGGATGTGATTTTGTGCTTGCCACTAAGTTCTCAAATAAATGTCAGTGCTGTTCCCAAAGCAGCAGAAACTCTGCTCAGAAGACAAATGGGGAAGGAATACACAACAGCTTTTTTTTTATATAGTTACCAATCATTACAGAACTCTGAGGTCAAAGGATGATGACATTCAGATCTTGAAAATGAACATGACATTTTCACAGTTGCATTATCTTCTCCAAATATCAGAACAGAGTACTCCAGTCACAATACATCAGTGCATTCATAGCGGATCTGGTCTTTCATTCCCTCACATCAGTTTTATACCAGTTTGACTTCACTTCCATTAACAGAATTGTAAAATAAAAAATAAATAAGAAAAAAGTTTAAAAAGAGGAATACAGCAGAAGGGTGGAGCCAATAATGATTTCTGAATTTCTGTGGGGAACATTTCCCTGATTAAGATATCTTGGACACTCTAACAGTTGTAAAGATGTTTATATTTTAGGAAGAAATCAACTCATCCATTCTCTAATATTTCAGGCAGTACAATGTCTGGGGCTTTTCTCAGATGTAACCGAAACTGACACTCTCCCTGGTGTTTGGTATGTCTGTAAATGACCCTGAAAATTTGAACTAGACTTGTAGAAGGACATTTATAAACTGCTAAGAAGAAAATGAAAAGAGCAAATCTAAAAGAAAGAATCAACCCCCAAGATATTGATGCATACCCTTCAGCACAATCAATCCAGAAACTTCAGACTTTTTGCTCAAAATACTTGGTTAAAAATATCAGACAGACACAGGCACATGGACAGTTAGAGAAGCTATACTTCTAAGACCATCACTTTTTGGTACACATGCAAAACCTCTTAGTGAAGCTAACACAATCTCTGGCTTCTTATCTTAATTTGTTTGTTTGTCTTTGGCACATCACGTTATTAGATTCAGAACCTGTAGTACAAAAAGAAGGAATAATAAGATAGCACTTAAATTTCAGATCTCTGTTTGATTCCCCCATACTCGCATAATGATATTCACACTTTCATAATGATATTTTTCCTTTAAGTACTTTTTCAAAGGGATAATTAAATACATACATAAATAAATACATAAATAAATACATATATACACGGTTTTGACAAACTCATGCTCCTGCAAACTTGAGTAAAAAAACAAATTTGTGTAATTTGGAAGATGAGAAACTTTACTTTAGAAAGCAGAAAAAATTGCAAGGGTGTGACAGGGCAACCAACTGAATATGAGCTGAGAGTAATTTCATTTTAGCTGAGAGTGAAAATGCAATCACACAGTGCATTAACAGACATCATGCAGTAGAAGTGATAAAGTGGCAATCCTTCAGTATATAGCATTTTGTCCAGTCCTCATGTCACACAAAGGTTCAGAAAGCTGTTGAAACAACAGTGGCACATACAAATACAACTTTGACATCAAATAATTAAAAGCACAGTCTATGCGGTTTCTCTAACGGAAGGTGAACACAGAGCTTGATCAGTCTCTAGATATCTACACAGCACAGAAATTTCTGAAAGCAGATGGATCTTTAAGCTAGTAGAGGAAAGATGTTATGAGATTCAATATGCAGACACAAAAACTGGAGACTTTGGCCTAAAAATAGGTTAAAACAGTTAACAAGGAATTTAACAACTTTCTTATGTGATGAGTTTTCTTTAATTTACAGTCTTTAAAGCAAAACTAGATGCAGTTCTAGAGGCTATCAACACTGATGGCAATTAACAACTAGCACAAAAGACAGTGAAGAATAGTAAGAGTGATTTTTTCATAAACAACTAGCTTCTTCATTCAGCATACGCTTAAATCATGGCCACCATAATTGGTAACCAAAGTTACAAGACATAAAAATTATTGCAAGAAATTTCAAAACCATAGTATTGTGGTTAAATGTGTTGGTCTAGAATATACTTGGGACAGTCTGACTTCCAGTTTACTCCTCTCCCAAAGCCAGTGGTTTTTCACCATTTAAAGAAAATCAGACAATGTAAGTGTATTCCCCACCCGCAACTGCTCAAACGAGTTCTCTGTTGAGAGACCAATAGACGAGAGAGCAATAGAGTATAAGTAGACACATTATGTACAGAGAACAAGTATGAAGAAAATGTCCATTTTCAGATGAGGCAATGGAGCAAATAAGAAGAGGAAGAAACTCCAACCAAGTTTATTTTGGTCTGATACAAAACCTCACCTATCTAATGGCTGGACGTGGCTCAGCAGGATGCACAGAGATCAGAGTTCGGGCACACCACCAGAAAAGCAAGAACCGTGGGCAGTAACTTCTCCTTGCTTCCTTAAATTAAGTGCATTTCTCTTGTACAATAAGCCTGATCTGCTCAAATTAGTTATGCTTGGAACAAATGGTATTTCTGATAAATGATGCCTTATATTAGCATGATACCAAGATGTAAGCATGTATAATATCATAATATTTTATTTTAAAAGTCTTTTCTTTAAAAAGATTAAGTCACTGATACCTGCAATTCAATAGACAGTGATGAACACAGAAATAAAAATGCAAAAAATTGATAAGTTCAACATTTATAAAAATACTTTAATAATTTCCTAACATGTTAGCCATGTTAGCCATTTAGATCTTAATGGTATTCTTTTAGTGCTTGGATCACTGGCCAGTATGTATTTTCATGCAGTTCTAGCAACCTCTTCAGAAACCTTTTTTTCATCACTCATTAGTAAGAAGAAGAAACGGGAACATACAATGCCTTCCAAGAACAGTTTTAAAGACATTTTAAATGATGAAGAGAATAGCTCTGCATAAAGATTATTTTTCCTTATGCATTTTCTATTTCCCACACTATTTATCTCTCTCATCATTTTTAGGATATCCATTCCAGCACCCTGGGAGGCACTGTCTCTCATACCAAATGGCAAAACTGCAGATCCAGTTTAGTGTTTGACCACTGCATGGCTAACAGTGAGTTCTTGCTAACAGAAATACATCTTGTGACTTAGCTTTGCACAGTTGTGTATGCACTCAGTAAAACTCATGAGTTTTTTTGTTAGACTGTCTTCATTGTGGATGCTGACACTCAACCAGCTCATTACTAAATTTATCATTTTGATAAAAGATTTTGTTCTAAATTCTCAAGTATATTTAACTTTCAAAATGTTACATACTAAGATTGCAAGAGTAGTGAGACCACAGACAGTAGACCACTGAGAAGGCTACTATAAGACTGTCTGACTATGCACACGAATCCAATGATCTTCACAAATCTGCTGCGGACACCTATAACCGCTGTTAAACTGCTCAGTTAAACTGCTGGAGGCAAATCCCCTGCTGACTTACAGAGAAGCAGCTTTACATCAGTAGGAGAAGAACCTGCTCCCAGTGGATTGTCTTCTGAACAGCCTTGATCTGACAATATTTTGTGCATCTTTGTGCATTGCACACTATTCCAAAGGGCAGTTGCTAGCTCCCCAGTGGCTGGCAGCCTCTGGCAGACCTAATGTTTCAAGAACTTTTTCACCTTCATAAACATACTACTCCATTTGGAATTAATTTGTTTATGCTTAAGTACTTATATTAGTACTTAAGTTTGCCTGCCTAACATTACAAGGATCTATACTGAACTTCTGTTTATTTACTTTTCTTCCCAAACCTCCTCTCTCTCAGCCCTGTGTTCATTTTTTATCATGAATAAAACAGTTTAAGCTGAGTTATGTAAGATGACAAAAGATACAGAGAAAAAAGACATAGGGAATGTCCAGCTGAGGAGACCACCTCCAGGGTGGGTAAGCTCGCACTGGGGAAGGGGATCACAGCGAAAAGGGCCAGCAAGAAGCTCTTTTGGGTCTTGTTTTGAAGCCAGGAGAGCTTATACAAGCTTGGTGAGAGGAAAATGGTTTCCACACAGCAGAAGAAAACCTCACACCAGACACCAACCGCAATAGATGCGGGAACCCAGCCCAAGCCCTTAGGATGGATGCAGTGGTGCAGGTCCCAGGCTGCAGGGAGTGCCACAACCTCTCACTGCAGCAGGGAGCACCTGTGGGCATGGCTGTGTGCGGGGTGAGCGGGGAGAGGATCTGCTCAGGTGAGCAGCATGGCTGCAAGATGGAGTATACAGGCTACTGGGTGAGCTAAAAAGGCTCAGAAGTATTAGGCAGGCTGAAATGGAGAGAGACTGGTGGGGTCAGGCTCTGCCTGACCTGCAGCAGAAGTGTGAGCAGCTCCCAGGTAGTGCCCAGGATCAAGGGGCCCCTGGATCCAGCTCCCGTCAGCAGGTTCGTGGCTGTGGCAGAAGGCGAGTGTCCTCCTTGCCTGCCTCACCTCCCCAGGTGCCCCTAAGGAGTAGGTATGAGGTCGTACTGGAAAAGGGCCAGTCTAATGGGGATGCAGATGGCAGGCAACCTATGCCAGAGGGCTCACCACAGTCAGGGAGGCCTTCCAGTCATGTAACAACCTGTTCCACAAGAAAGAAAAGTTGCAGTTGTTGGTGACTCACTCCTGAAGGGAACAGAGGGCCCAATATGCCAGGTTGACCCTCATCAACGGGAAGTCTGTAGTCTTCCTGGTGACCGGATCAGAGACATCACTAAGAAACTCTCCAGTCTGGTCTAGTCATCAGACTATTACCCATTATTGATCTTCCAGACAGGTGGGAAGGAAGCTGCATCCTGTAGACTGAGAGGATTGAAGAGGGACTTCACAGCCTTGGGACGGTTGGTGAAAGAGCCTGGGGTGCAATTTATCTTCTCTCTCCCTTCTCACCATTACAGTAGGCCAGTCTTCATGCTCAGCCCAAGCAGCAGAGCTCCCACAGGGAAGGCTGTCGTAGTGGAGATGCTGAGAGATGCTTTTTGACTGTCTTCATATAGTCACAGCAGGATAGTTACTCCTGTGTCCCTAGACTGGAAATATCTGCTTGAACTCCATGATACATGGGAAAGCTGTGCTCTGTACACTCTTCATCTTTCTAATTTACAGCTCAGCAGACTCATGAGGGGCAAGGGGGAGCAGAAAGGAGAGTGAAGGTGATGCTTTTAGTGCTCTGTGGCTCAGCAGGACATTGGGTTACCACCTCTGCATCTGGTTTTGACTGTTGTAGATGTACCTCACTCCCTTGTTAATGCTATGCAGGCAAAGCTTTCTGCAGGAAACATTCCTAATCCCACCCCAGTTCCTCTGATTCTGTAGTTTATGCTAGTTAAACCTCTTTCTCCAAAGCTGCTTCTATGGACATTTTAATGTCATCAGTGGACTGTATTAACGTTGAAGTGCAGTGTTTGAACACATGCTCAATCTTATTCTAGAGTAATTTTCTCACTTAGACAAGCCCTTTTGCCTTTCTTTCCATTGGCCTCTAAGTGAGTAGACATACCAGATCTGTATGTAACAAAGAGAGAGGTGAAGCAGGTCTGGTATCACACCTGCAGCCCAACTCCTGGCACCATAAACAACCAGATGAGACCACCATGTGGGGACAGATAGGGAAACCTACCATTTCACTCAGGGCAAACCGGCCTGAACCACACAGGCCCACAAGAGCTGTGGCTAAGCCCGAGCTAAAGGCCAAATGAGTAGATGTGGCTTCCACAGCCAGCCATGCACCACACGCACAATCAACTGAACTAATTGAGTAACCAGCCTTTCTAGCCTCATTTCTCTGTTGCTCTATTTCACACCTGTGCTTCTTATTTCTCTATTTTTTTTCTAAAATTCATGCAATATCAAAATTACCTGAAAAGAACTGAAGTACTTTCTAATTCATTACATTAAAAACAAAAAAACCCACAACTCAGTACTTAGGAAATATTTGTTTCAAAATGTTCTTTGAGAAATGAGATAGGATTTGTATATTCTAAGTAGTCTAACATTACAATGTTCCAAACTACTGAAGAGAAAATCAAGAAATTCAGTTCATAATGGTAACTCATTATAAAAAAACAATATGGATGGCATACAATACAACACAAGTTAATCCTCAACCAGGTTCTTTCACACAAAGTCTTTACTTCAACTGGATTTGGGCCAGTTACATAGCTTTGTTATTTTTGGTAGTGATAGTAGTAACCATAGCAGTAAAAAAATTAACTTAAAAATTAATAAAGTAATTTAAATGACATTTCAAGCATTTTTGAAAGCACAATTTATTTTTTACATTATTGAAAAGTCATTCGTCATTCATTTTGCATTGTTTGAGGAAAGCTGTAAGAGTAGATTTCTAAGACTGTAACTCAATATATGACTTAGATAGTGTTGTCAAAGTGCAAACATATTCTAATACTACTCTTTGCATTACATTCTTTTAAATTCACATGGCTTTATAGGCGGCTTTCAAAGCCTTTCAAACACTTCAAATTGTGTGAGATGGCACAATGTATTTACACAGCCTTAGATACAGATATATAAAGATCTCTAGAAATCCACGTATCACCTTTTTTTATATGTTAGCCTTTCTCATGATCACAGAGACCCTTACAAACATGAGCCAAGTTCATCCAACATCATGTACCCAAGTACACAGTCATAAATCCTCCTTTGCTGGACTATCTGCAGTAAAGCACATAAAAGTCATCTGGAATCAAAACTATCTTACTAAGAAGCAATTGTACTAGTGGTTCCGATAGGGTAGGCACATGGAGGGAAATGTTATCAAAAAAAAGACAGAAGCCTTTCAAAGACAGGAAAGGGAAAGAAGTAGAGAGACGAAAGTGAACAAAATATAGCACCAGCCTAAAGTGGACCAGATTTTTTTAGTGAATGGCAAATGTAAACAAATGGCACTGAATGTATCATAAGGATCTAAGTGTTTAGTTACCACAGAAAGTCACATTCTGCCTCTGATCCCCATGCAGCCTTCCTACCAATATCAATGGCTATGAGCTTTGTGCTTTGCGGAAGTCACTGGCCTGATTTTATAGTCTTAGCTGCATGACCTGTTATGTCTAATCAAATTGTGGCATTCATTATCACAACATGCCAGAGAAATTATATGCATAAATAAGTTTAAAATAATTAAACAGATTTATGCAGAGAAGATCTATCAATGCCTATTAAACATGATTGATATTTAACTTACTGACTCCAAAAGCTAGAAGGACAAACCAGAAGAAGGAGCTATATGTACGTCTACTGTTTCTCTGTACATCCACTATTTACCACTGCTTGACAGAATCACAGACTCACTGAGGTTGGAAGGGACCTCTGGAGATCATCTATTCCAACACCTCTGTTCAAAGCAGGATCACCTAGAACAGGTTGTTCACAGCTGGGTTTTAATTATCTTCAGGGATGGAGACTCCACAGCCCCTCTGGGCAACTTTTTCCCGCATTTGACCACCTTTACAGTAAGGAAGCTTTTTCTTTTGTTCAAACAGAATCCCCCATTTTTCCATTTGTATGCATTGCATCTTTTCTGACAGTGGATACCACTGGATCCATCTTCTTTACTCCCTTACATCAGGTATTTGTAAATGCTGATAAGGACCCCTAAGTCCTCTCCAAGATAAAACAGTCCCAGATCATTAAGCCTCTCCTCATATGGAAGATGCTTCAAGCCCTTCATCATCTCCATGTCCCTTTGCGGACTTGTTCCAGTATGTCCATCACATTCTTGTACTCCCCCACTTTGTCTTCCCAGCTTGCGGTTCCAATCACCTGCAGCTCTCCTACCATGTTGCTGCAATCACAGTGATATTGTACCCATGCAGCTCCACGCGGACCTGTAACTCCTCCTGTTCGCTCCCCAGGTGACATGCGGTAGCACACGGGCACTCCAGAGAGGTACCTGGTCATGCTGATTTAGTGGCTTAGTTCAATCTTCGGTCTGATCCCGTAAGGCTACTGTTGTGGTTTAACCCCAGCCAGCAACTAAGCACCACACAGCTGCTCACTCATCCCCTCTGCTGGTGGAATGGGGGAGAGAGGCAGAAGGGTAAAAGTAAGAAAACTCAGAGATAAAAACAACTTAGTAATTATATAGTAGTAGTAGTAATATTGTAAGCAAAAAAGTAACAGAGAAAAAACTAAAACTCAAGAAAGACAAGGGATCCAAATGAAAACAATTGCTCACCACCACCAAAACGATGCCCAGCCAGTCCGTGAGCAGTGGCCCCTCTGGCAACCCCCCCTAGTTTTATTGCTGAGCATGAAGTCATATGGCATGGGATATCCCTTTGGGCAGCTGGGGGCAGCTGCCTGGCTGTGTCCCCTCCCAACTCCTTCTGCACCCCCAGACTACTGACTGGTGAGGCGATGAGATGAGCAGAAAAGGCCTTGATGCTGTGTAAGCACTGCTCAGCAGCAACTAAAACATCCCAATGTTATATCAACATTGTTTACAGCACATATCCAAAACACAGCCCCATACCTACTATGAAGAAATCTAACTCTATCCCAGCCAAAACCAGTATAGCTAGTCGTACAAACTAGTGCTCTGAGTTTTTCTCTTTTCAAGGTCAATATTCATAGAATCATAGAATGGTTTGGGTTGGAAGGGACCTTAAGGATCATCCAGTTCCAACCCCTTGCCATAAGCAGGGACACCTCCCACCAGACCAGGTTGCTCAAAGCCCCATCCAACCTGGCCTTGAACACTGCCAGGGAGGGGACAATCACAACCTCTCTGAGCCATGTCAGTGTCTCACCACCCTCACAGGAAAGAATTTGTTCCTAATATCCAATCTAAATCTACCCTCTTTCAGTTTGAAACCATTTCCCCTTCTCTCAACACTCCTTGCCCTTGTGAAAAGTCCCTCTGCAGCTTTCCTGTAGGCCCCCTTCAGATACTGGAAGGCTGCTATGAGGTCTCCGTGGAGCCTTCTCTTCTCCAGGCTGAACAACCCCAACTCTTTCAGCCTCTCTTCATAGGAAAGCTGGCTTATTGTGGCTCTCCTCCAGGCTCTTTCCAGCAGCTCCATGTCCTTCTTGTGCTGGGGACTCCAGAACTGGACACAGTACTCCAGGTGGACTCTCATGAGAGCAGAGGGGCAGAATCACCTCTCTTGACCTGCTGGTCACGCTCCTTTGATGCAGGCCAAGATACCATTTGCTTTCTGGGCTGCAAGCACACATTGATGACTTATGTTGAGCTTTTCATCAACCAACACCCCCAAGTCCTTCTTCTCAGGGCTGTTCTCAATCCATTCTCCACCCAACCTGTATTTGTGCTTGGGATTTCCCTGACCCAGGTGCAGGACCTTGCACTTGGCTTTGATTAACTTCATGTGGTTTGCACAGGCCCACCTCTCAAGTCTGTCAAGGTGCCTCTGGAAGACTTCCCTTCACTTCAGCGTGTTGACCGCACCACACAGTTTGGTGTCATCAGCAGACTTGCTGAAGGTGCACTCAATTTCATTATCCATGTTGCTGTTGTAGTATGCAGTGGTCACGTGATTTCCTAAATGGGAGAAGCCAAGGAATCCTTTGATAAAAAAGCAGGTCCACAGTAGAAGGACATGCATGGAAGTGGGACTCCTTACTTCAATGTTTTCAAAGCACAAGCACTGACAAAAACAAAAGATGTATCAACATCTATTGAACTTTGTTTAAAAAGATCTTCTAGCTGCTTTGTTTATTAAGTAGATGTTTATGAGATCAGAGGGTAAGATAAATATTTTAGACTATAGAAACATATATAGCTCCATAAGAGCTATCAAAAGCTTCTGTTCCCACATGCATATGCGCACGGAAGTTGTTTTATGAAAGTTCTGATGCCACTGTCTTCTGCTAGCCTGCTGGAAGTGTAGTACTTCTGAAAACTAGACATGTAAAACCTATTTTTAACACATTATATTAATTACACTAAATTAGGTTACCTTGTAATTTCATCATTATTTTCACTTCCACCTTTCATGCAGCACATAACTCAGCACATAACTGGGCAGAGGCTCAGATTAGTATTAGCATTATGTCAGAGCAAGGATAAAAGAAGAAAATAAAGGGGAATACCAGCTACATTTGCATTTCAAATGGGATTATTAATATTACAAAGCACTGTATTATTCAGACCTGTTCCTCCTCTTGTTCCTCCCAGCAATTAGGTAGGTGACCAAGGTAAGATGTTTACAAATGCACATGATCCTTAAGGGAAATCCTTCCATGGAATTAGGTCCTCCCCTTCCCTCTTACTCTTTCCAATGAGAGCTATTACAGACTGCCAAAGTCATCTTATTTATTATCAGCCACCTGCAGATTTCTCTGTTATGGGGAAAAAGAAAAAAAAAAAGAAAAAAAACCCCCAAACCTAATTTTAAAGTATTACAGTTGATACTTTATCCTAGAGAGAGAATAGACAGCAATATCCATCAGTCTTTAAATCCCCTTGTTTACTGTACCACTAGACTTTATGTAATGTTATTTTTCTTCCTGAAATCATCTGCCAGTGATACGAAATGATCACAATGTAATATCCTAAATGTTTTCATTGTGTGTAATTATTTATTTTCATGCCATTCTGAAATCGCAGGCAGATTGCCGAATTGATGAGGATGTTTTCCCCCACAAAACACGTAATAGGCAAGAGACAAAAGACTTAGAAGGATCAGAAATAGAAATGTTTACATAACCTGCCACTTGAATCATCAGAAAGCGAATGATGTATCTTATTAGAAAAACACAAACAAGCTTTTCTTGTCAATAACTTTTTATTAATTGTTTACAGTAAACTTTTATCAATTAATTACAGTAATAATTACAAACAGAAATTACAATAAAAGAAAGAAAATAAGTAAAAGCCAAGCTGACTCAACTAATTTGTACCATCTCTGCAAATCCTGGCAAAAGGCCGACATGTAATTTCAGTTAATGCTATTAATTTAATTGAATGCCTCTAGAACTGCAGTTATATTAATTCAATTTATGGCAATTTGCAAATAAATTTATAGTGTAGGCCCAAATTTTTAAATGCAATGGAGAGAAACCAGTAATAGCATCACAATCTCTTTTATTTTTTAAAAAAGTAAAGTATTATGTGAATCTGTCCAAAGATAATGTTCAGTAAATTCTCTCACCAGATGGCCAAGCCTGCCATCCGAGTGGATGAAAACATGTAACTTCAGGAGCAGGGGGATAGTCTCTTTAATACATTAGCATGAAAAATGCCCTTTTAGCAACTCTGCTGAAAGAAAGATACCCTACAAATGTGTTCTCTGTGGTCAGATTATTTTACCATTTGGGTTGAAATAATTTGATTTGAAAAGTCAGTTGCTGGATGAGCATAAAATGAAACCTTTGCTTTTTTTCCTAAGGATTGAGATCTCAGGCACCCTTGGCACTTCTGCACACTTAAAAGTTTCATTTGTAGTAAACAATTGCACTTTAAATCCCAAAACCAGTACATGGCTAATGTGTATAGGCAGAATGCAAAAGAACTTGTACAGGTTGGAGAGAAGAGAAAACTCTTCCAGACACATTATTAGATAGCAGAATCATTTGGGCAGGATTCATCTCAGTGAAAGGCTGTAATGTAGATGTCTCAACCTCAGCTAGTTTAATTTCCCTTTATGGTCAGTGGAGACAAACAGGCACTTGTAATTGTGATTCATCTGTTTTGCTTTAAACATCTCCTTGAGAATGCAAAGACTGGTATTCTAAAAGTGTCTGTTCCTCTTCACTAACTACAAGAGGGTGGTCAGATGAATCATGTCCAGGGTGCAAAGACCTAGGCATCCCTTCACTTATAAACTGACCCTTAAGGGTGAGATAGCAAACGCCTATTATGGTTGCAGACATGACAGTCCTTCATCACAAGTAGCAGAGAGCTGGTATGCTCCACTTCCCTAAGTCTCATGTCATTCTTGTCAGCTTATACACAAGTAATGGTTAGGCGAGTCAGCCTAGTAGGGGTAGAGGTAAACAAGGGCTGAACAGCACTCGTGGACTGCTTTCCAGCCCCATCTGGAAAATGTTATTCTGTATGGTCATTTCTGCCCAGAATTTTTTTGGCCCTGGCTTTCTTTAGAGGGTGTCAGCTGGGTGACAGGAGGGAGAAGAGTAAGTTAGCCAGACACAACATGTTTTCAAACCTTTTCCAGGAAGAATCCAGTGAAGCCATATTGCTGTTTTGCCATCTTCATTTCTTCCCAGACTGAGATAACTTATAATAGAGAGCAACACAGCTTCACAGTATTCTGTATAAGCTTTGGAACTCCTTCTGAAGCTGTACCTTTTAATAATACTAAAGGAAACTTGGAAAATACAATGCTTTTATTAGCTGTGAGAATTAGTAAAATTTACTGGCTCTTACCAGTCCTAAGAAGAGCTTCTACTGCATTGGCACAAAACAAAACCAGGTAAAATTTTCAGCAGAGTATTTTGGGCAGGTGTGGGGATCCATGCGAGGATGGACGATACGACACCAATATGATGACAAGTGAACGCCGCTTTATTACAGAAGGCTGGTTACATTTATACTGTGTGGGTTCAGTACACGAGCCACACGAATGGCATAATAAATCTTATTGGTTAAAAGCAGTTATCATGAGGAGTGCACACACCTAAGACTGCTATGTGATTGGTGGGGATGTTTCGGCAATTAATTAGCAAGCATTCTGGTTTTGTACAATTTTATCTTTTTTCCCATCCTCAGAAGTAGTTTTGTCTACCATACCTTTAGCCACAGACATCCTTGGCCATGGCCTTATCAGTTCTCACGCTAAGGCTTGAGTGCAGCTGCTAAATAAGCCTCTACAAGCAGGGATGAATAAATTTTCTTATCAAACTTTCTTCCCTTAAGTCCTTTCTTCCCACCTACATTTTCAAAAACACCGTAGCTCATTTCTTCTACATTCTCAAGTAATCTCCCTTCAAGTCCACATCCAGAAGCTGCTGAACCCACCTGTCTTATTAATGACATTCCTCAACTGCAAACTCCATACAGAACCCTATCATTTGAGGTGGATGGTTTTTTAAAGTGTTTAACAGGAAAAAACAAACCAAAACAAAACAAAACAAAACCCCCCCATACTTTCAAACTAATCTGTGGGCTCTTTCCGCGACTCACTAGCAATTCCAGGATAAGAACAACTTGATTTGGGTTTTCTAAACACGTGTCCAGGACTCTTGGACCTATGACCTGCTTGAAAATACTGAAAACAACTGGCCAGGGATGAACTGATCAACTTTGCCTGGAATGTGACTGAGCTCCCTTTTGTAAATACTTTGAAATAAACACTGAGGATTTTCTAGCATTCTGATTCTAACCTAGTATTTTCCATTATTTTAACTGAAGTCTGCTTGAAAAGTTTGGATTTGTTTTTCTCCTTGTTTCAGTCACTGCTCTACCGCTTCAATCTGGCTGTGTATGTTGCTCAGTTTAGAAGAACAGGATTTTCCATTTAGAACTCCAGTGATTCCTGGAATACATGTGATTTACAGGGAAGAGCTTCCACACATTATTTCAGCCTCGCAAATGTGACTGAGGCACTGGAGAAAGCAACATGGAGAGAAAATCCAGCAAAGCCCTTCCTTCACAGAGACAGATACTGGAACATGCTCAAGTTTTTTGTCCCTTGATTGATATATGTCATAAATTTTCATTATGTATTCTCTGAAATGCTACATACTTGAGACACGTTGCAAGTATTCACAAACAAGCTCTTGCCTGAATTAAATAAGGTGCCAGAACGCCTATCATAGGCAATGTAAGTCTGTGCTTTAGCTGCTCTTCATGATTCCCCATTGCATTCCATCAGGAAGTCGTCAGCCTATATTGGAAGGATTATGTCTTCATGTGAAAGAATGCTTTTCCCATTCTCAACTCGAACACCATCATCTTTGCTGAAGTTAACGTAACAGCCAAAATGCTAATTGGGACGTTTTTCCAACCAAGGAATACACTAAAACTCAAAACATATTTTAGTGATGCTATCAAATAGTTGATGTGTAACTACTTAGTCGCTGGTATCATAAATGGATTTAAACCCATGTATGAAAAACTGATCACACACCTGAAATAAGTATGTGTAAAAAATTTATTGTATGTATACTGAATCATCTTGTGTCATGGTTGAATTTAGTTCTTGAAAAGGAGAGGCACTATATCACAGTATTACTCTACAATATTAACTTTGTATTAGACCTTTATTAGATTCTTGGGGTTGGAATCTAGTAGCATGGAAATAAAATAAAAAATATACTGATCCTTACCAATAAACAATTTGAGAAAAGTGGCCTTATCTCTTACTGTGGCCATCAGTATAAAAGAACAAACATATAAAAATAGCCCAGCGTGGAACAGTGCTTCCCTTAGTAGCCTCTCTTGCCGTAAGCCCATTGGGATGCTGAAAGGTTTATACAGACACACGGTAAATCGCATTTTCAACTGTCTGCTGTGAGGGGAATCTCATTGCATATTTGCATCTTGAACCGCTGGAACTCCATCTACAGGCACTGCTGTGCAGAATACTGCTGATCTTTTTGCTTTCATCTCACATGGGTGATTTAGACAAATCTTCTAATAAATTTGGTTCTTAACAAAGAAGATGTTTTGTTGGTAGTACTCTTTATGATAGAACAAGATCACTGGATTTATCTCAGCATCCATCGTGGCATACAGTGCACAGCTGGTGGCTTAGAAAGACCCCAAAGGAGAACTGAGAGACAGAATGTCTTCTCTGTCCATTTCAGGTGAGGTGTTCTTGACTACAATGTAGGTCATGAGCCAAATCTCCTTTCAGCATGTATTCCATAGGCAGTCTCTACAGATACACGAAGAGACCATGCCTGTTTCCAGAGTGGTTGTGTTTTCCTCAGCCTTTGCCTCTGTCACCTCTGTGTGTGACTGGCAAATGATTTTCATCTTTATCTGTGAATAATAAACATACTACAGTGAGGGATGTAGTTGCAATATGTGTGTAACTCCCCTGGATACAGTTAGTTCAGTCAGTAATACATGAAAAGACAACACTGCAAGCCTCAGTATGTGCCGCAAAGCTTACCAGGGAGTCCAGTTGCCCAGGTTACTATGTCTTCACTCTCTTGCAAACAAGCCCCATAAAACATAGCTGGAGTTGTTCTTTCCATGCATGAGCAGAAATATGACAGTGAAAACTACATGCAATCTTTGCTGCACAGTGTATTATACTACTTTCTGCAATATTATGTTCCACAGATTATGGAATCACTATTAATATAGTCTATCATCTCTTTTGGTTCAGAAAGCAGTGCCACAGAGAGTCATTCTGATTTTTTCCTGGAGAGTTGATAATAATTCTGGACTATACAAGCATGTATGCAGTTGAAATATTGGCTTCCAAAAGGCACTGCTTAGCATTTGTCAGTGTTGGGTTCACATGTCATTCAAATATTGCTCCTGAAGCCTCCATGTATCTTTAGTATTTTTGAAGCTGTGTTTTAAAATCTCCTAAGCAATAAAGGATGAGCTTAAAGTTACATTATACAATAGGGTGAAAACAAAAAACAAGCCCGCTCACCAGCATGCTACTCTCAGCTATGTGATAGACCCTAAAAGCCTAGACTTTCTTCCTCTCTCTTGAACTAAACAATAATTTAAGCTCCAAAGATTTTGGACTAGAAAGAATATTTAATGAAGAATTTCAGATGGAATTTTTGCTGTGAAACCAAGTTTCTTACAGATTTTAAAAACAAAAGAGAAAGCTTGGTTTGCCTAGAGACACAATTTCATCTTCAATGAAGCCTAGCAGTGGATGATCTAAAACATGCATTTCGGAAAGATGTCAACATCATTTAAACATCTCCATACACACAAATATAGCTGAAAGACCCCCAAAGAAACTTCAGTGCCTACACAGAGCCTTCAGTCAGGCTATCACAGTCTCTCTCTTTGATACTCATTTCTGCATTAGGGCCCAAATCTGTGCCTTTCTACAGACATAGTGAGTTTCAGAGGTTGAAAACTGAAGTCATAAAAGGATTTCCTGCTTGTTTAACAAGTCCTTATTTCCAGATATCCCTATTTATACGATGTGGTCAAGGTGCATCCTAGACTTTTCAACAGTACATTAAAGTTGGGAATACATGCTACTGGCTGGACCTGGAGACATGAAGCTGCAACAGCCTCACCTCTGTCAGGCTCCCAGATTCAGCAACCGAGCACGAGAAGGGTAACCCACAATTCAACCTCTGGTTGCTATTTCCCTACATGCTAAAAAAGACAGACTTTAAATAAAAACTACTGTGTTATGCTCACCGTAAAATGGTTGTAAGAGGAATTTTAAAGAATGAAAGCTTGATTCAAGCATTAAAGGTATCTTATAAAAATCACAATAACTTTTTGAATTAAGTGATTTTATACCTATGAATTTTCACGTCATATTTTTACTATTAATATACCTAAAGCCAGACTCAGCAAATTTGTTACACCGTGCTTCAGACAGAACAAAATATTCTGTAGAGAAAAGAAAGTAGTGTGAGTTCGGCATTAATGCCACAGAAATACCTAGGACCAAACTGTCCACCGTGACATTTAGAGACAGTTGGTTTTAATTAACAACAAGATGGATGAGAAAAATTTATCTGGCATACTTTGCAATTAATATCATTAGTAGAAAATTAGACAAATAATAGCTACTGAATATAAGCACCCAATAAAGGCTACTATGAAGACATAAATACTATGAGCCAGGAACTGTGGGTGAGTTGAGATTAAGTACATTTCCTTCAGGTACCAGTGACTCTTCTGTTAGACCATTGGAATGTTTTGAGATTAGTTGTCTGACTCCTGTGAACCTTTGAACCAGGATAAATTGGCTGTTAACGCGGCACAATCAATGATGAAATCAAACTTCCTATACAACTCCACATCCCACACCCACAAACTTTTCTGAATTGTTGCATTTGGCCCTGTCTGCAGTAACACAATGGGGTCCCCTTCCTTCTCTAAACACATGTGCGGCCCCTCACATAGCATCTAGAGGAAAACTATTTTTCTATTTACCATGTAATCACATGGCCCTTCCCCTGTGCCACCTGCTCTCGGTGAATCTGCTTTTACAGGGGGGGTGGACTAGATGATGTCCAGAGGTCCCTTCCAACCCCTACCATTCTGTGATTCTGTGAAACTACAGAAAAAAATCCAATAGTGATTACATATCAAAAAAACAAGATAAACATTCGCAGAATCTACCATTTAAATTACAAAACAAAACAAAAACACAACAACACACACACTTAAAAAGCCAAAAAAAAAACCCACCAAAAAACCCCACAAACCCAAATCAAAACCAAATAAAACACAAACACTGGCCAGCTGTGCATTTAGTCATTACATTCGGAAAGCAGAAATTCTTGCTGAGAAAGGACAAGATATAGACGATGAGAAAGGAGGATGCATTTGAAGAAATAACCACTACATATTTCTGTCAGGAAAGATGATCCAGACAATATACATGTGTTTTCAACCTACCTTCGACTATGATTTTTAAATACAACTACATTGTTCACACCAGAAACAACAGTCTGTTCAGTATTATCTTTCTAGTACAGAGTGCTTTCTACCACAGACAAAGCGAATGCAGTGCCTGAGACCACACTTGTGCGAGCAGAAGGCGGCAGGACTGGTGAGCCCACCTAAGGTTAATCCATGCTGCCATCTTGTGGCTACCCACATTAAAAACACTGGCCTTTACATCGCCTGCATTTTAAACACTATTGTGTAAAACTTCGAAGCCTCAGTAGTGCTCTCGGAATAGCCAACTGCACAGACAGAAGATGTTCCTTCTCTTCTGGAAAATTACTGTTGGCTTTTCAGATAATAAAATATATAAACCAAAGTTTATAAAAAGTTTATTGCTTAAATAATAAACATATATTATTTTTCAAGCCAAATAATAAACCAAATTGCCAATTTTGTCTCCAGATTTTCAGAGTGGTATGAGCGCAAAGCTGAAGGGCTGCAGTGTGCGTTTATTTATACTTTCATGTATGGGCTGACAGAGCTACAAACAAATGTAATATGTGCACGATACGTAACACAACATGTATGAGTATCTTTTATAATTGTTTGTAAAGGCATAGAGAACAGAATCTGTAGCTATATTTTTATGAATTTTGAATAAGCAGAAAATGGTAACAGGAGCATTTGTTGCTCTTGTTCACTTATTTATTTAATTGAGCTAAGGCTGAAATAAAAGCAAGGATAAGCTGACTTCTCACCAAAGAGCTAATTAGGTTAGACAATCCTATACACTACTGCATTCAGACCTCTAACCAATGTGATCCTTTCTATCATTATTCTTTCCCTGCTACACCCACAACAGGTCTGTCATCTCCCACCCTATATTATAACCCTCAGCCATTATTCACTACGTTCTTAAGTAATGTTTGTAAGAGTTAAATTTTAAGTGGTAATTAACACAGTACATGGAAGATAAATACAAAAATTTGGGTGCACAAGTCTTTCCACACCTTTGAAATAGAGAAAGCAATTTTTAGTCTCAAAAGGAGGGTTTTCCCACAAACTTTCCATAGGCCAAACCACACTAAAAGGAACCAGACTGAGCATGAGGCACAGATGTAAAACTTGACAACAGATCTCCACAAGGATTCTATACAAAGTCGAGTGTAATCAGATCCCAGTTAACAACGGGGGCTTCTGAGGAAAATTACTTGCGAGCTGAATCAGTCTGAAGGTAACTTCTGGGAAGTTCTGCCCCTCACAACCAACCATGCACATTCAAGTGTGGACAAAACAATCTTGCCTGATTTGGGTGTTTTACCAAAAAGTAGGTGAGGACCTAGCTCATTTCCTCATGCTTTCTTCCTTGTTACTCCTGAAATCCTTCTTTTGCCCTTTCAGCAGACAGGACTGTAGCCTTCCCCTTTAGCTCTTTTCTCAAGAGTTCCTTTCTGCCTTGGCACCACTGGAATACTCCCTGTTGTCAAGAGAACCTAGCATAGGGTTTGTGTGACCTGTTGAACTCTGCCTTGTTATCCGAGTCAAAACCCCAACACAACAAAGGCTTACTTAGTACCTTTGAAATGGAAGGTTTGGGGTGGAACCCAGTTGTACTGTGTGAACAGTGAAACAGTATTAATAATGTAGGTTTTGTTAGGAAAGTGGCCTCTTGGAAAGCTGGCCTAGGTCATGACTTGGCAAGTGTCTAAAGTTTCAGGGAAAAATCAGTGTATTTTAAAATTTAACTGTGTTTTACTAGAGGTGATTTAAAGAGAAATCTGGGGAGTATCGTGCTTATGACAGCCAGAACAGGAGTGGTAAAACACTGCAAAAACACGTCGTTCTGCAAATAATGAGAATGCGTATGGAATAAAGCAACCCCAACGCATGGATTTAACGGCTTCCCGCCCACGGAACACCCTATCTCCAAACAAGGGGATCAGCTCTCCAGCAGGGCCGGGGAGGGGCCAGGCAAGGCAGCGCCGCGCCGCGCCGACGGCTGCTGCCCCAGCTCCACAACATGGCGGCGAGACCTGCCCGCGCAGGCCACGGCAGCCGCGGCCCTCCCCCTCCCGCCGCGCCGCGATTGGCTGCGAGGGCAGCAGGGACTGACGAAGCGCTTGGTGATTGGCGGTGGCCGTTGTGGCGCGTGGCGCGCTCCGGCAGGCGGCGTGTCTGTCCGTCTGTCCGTCCGTCTGTCGGGCGCGCTGGCGGCAGCTGCGGCTCCTCCGGGCGGGCTCGGGCTGGCCCCGCTCCAGCCCCGGCAGTGGCGGCCTGGGCGCTGCATGGAAGGGCAGAGCAAGGCGCCGGGGGAGGTGCAGGTGCTGTGTGTGAGCACACACACAAAGGCAAACAAAGGGCCGGTAGCGGGCCTGGAGGGGAGGAGGCGGGGTGTGACCCTGCGGTGTTGGGGTAGTGCAGAACTCAGGTGCTGGTTGAGGATTTGTGGCCAGGAAGGAGGTGTGAAGGCCGGTAGTGGTGTCTCCGGCTGTGTCCGGTGGTGGTAAGGGTGGGGTGGGGTGGCGGGGCAGTGCAGAACAGGCCCGTGTGCTGCTGTCTTTCAGAGACTTGCTTGTCAAGGGAAAAACAGGTGTTTGCTGTGAATTTTGTGTCAATTTTCTTCACTTTACTCTTTGCCCGGTGTTGTAAGTAGCCCATGGCCTTTGCTCAAGTGATGAGGTATGTTGTTGTGGAGAATCTCACTTTTTTCTTCCTTTACAGCCGGACGCCATCATGAGTGGAAGGAAAGAGTTCTCCCTGGTGAATGAGAGTTATGAAGAGCTTAATAGAAGGAAAGTGGAAGCCATAAGGTATGTCAAACTTGAGATTAGTGACTGTTATTTTTAAGAGCTGACAGTGTAATTATCAGAAAATAGTATTGAGGAAAAGTAGCAAATAATGTTTGTATTCTACAAGCAAATCAAGTGTTGCAAGTAAGTCCATTTTGATGTTATGTATGTGTGTAAAACTTGCAGTTTGTGTAGTTTTAGCTTTTGGAGTAGGTTTGGAGAAAAGGTTTAAATGTATCTTGAGATGTTCTCAAATACTGAGTTACTAGGGTACCAGTGTCTTGTATTGATCTGTACATATATTTAGAAGTAAATAAATCACTGTTGATCTGTTCAGTATATTTTTAGTTAAGTAACTATAGAATGAATGTGATTAAAATTGATTATATAACTGTGTTAATGCTGGTTCTAGTTACCTTAAATGCTGGTTCTGCATACCTAAAAGCTCTAGTACCACCTTTATGGATATTGAGTTTGGTTTCATAGAGGTAAGTTTTTTCTCCAGTTAAAAGAGGGTAACAAAATTTTTGTGTGTGTGGTGTGTGTTTCATTACCTGCACCACCTTCTACATAATGCCATTTGGTAAAAAGTGGGCAAATTTAGTTCTAAGAGAGCTGGAAGTCAGAATTTCTGTCTGGTTAATATCCTTATGATCTTAAATCTTTTTCTTTTACTTCTGAAGGCAGTGTCTTAAGATACTAGAAGAGAATTTTGCAGAACCAAATCAGAGAAACAGTGACTTGTTTAATATGTCAAAAGCTATGAGAGTGAAAGGTAAGGTTCGTGGATCTTGACTTTTATTTCCAGCAGTTTTGTGGTGTGCAGTATTCACTGTTAATTTATATTTTATATGGTCTGTTAAAGAGAATAGATGGGCTGCCAGATTGCAGTAACCTGTTGTTTATTTACTTATTTCCAGTACTCACTAAGAACAATCAGTACCTTTCTTTTCCCCTCTGCTGTTTTTCTTCACAAAGCTACTGAAAAGTTTGTCTTAGAAGAAACCTCATTTTTCTGCAACTTTGTGCTTGAGTAGCTTTTTTCCCAACAGTTATAAAATTGTGTTGAGTACATAGTATTTATGGGTGCTTTATGAAACCTTTTTTTCCTGTACTATAGGTAGACATTTTGAATGTGTTTTTGCTTTTTTGTCTTCACTTTCATACATTTAGCCTGCCCTGAATGTAGCAGCAAACTAATACAGCAAATTCTGCAGATAATACCCTAACTATTAAATACAAGTAAAATTTTGTAATTCTGATTTTGTAAATCAGAAAATTTCCATATCTATTTATATGGACTTCTAGTTTTCAGATTCTGTCATTACAAAAGTCAGTGTCCAAATTCCTATTTACTTGGTGAATACTATATGACCCAGCAGTGTGGCCAAAAAGGCCAGCAGCATCCTGGCTTTTGTCAGAAATAATGTGGCCAGCAGGACTAGGGAAGTGATTGTTCCCCCGTACTTGGCACTGGTGAGGCCACACCTCGAATACTGTGTTCAGTTCTGAGACGCTCACTAGCAGAAGGACATTGAGGTACTGGAGTGGGTCCAAAGAAGGACAGCAAAGCTGGTGAAGGGTCTAGAGCACAGGTCTTACGAGGAACGGCTGAGGGAACTGGGGTTGTTTAGTTTGGAGAAAGGAGGCTGAAGAGAGACTTTCTCACTCTCTACAACTACCTGAAAGGAGGTTAGAGCAAGGTGGGGGCTGGTCTCTTGAGGAAATGGCCTCAGGTTGTGCCAGGGAAGGTTTAGATTGGATATTAGAAAAAAATTCTTCACTGAAAGGGTTGTCAGGCACTGGCAGAGGCTGCCCAGGGAAGTGGTGGAGTCACCACCCCTGGAGGGGTTTAAAAGACGTGTACATGTGGTGCTTGGGGACATGGTTTAGTGGTGGACTTGGCAGTGCTAAGTTAATGATTAGACTTGATGGTCTTAAAGGTCTTTTCCCACCTGAATGGTTCGGTGTAGAAGACAACTGCAGTGATGATGTATTCCTGTTGGTCCCATTGGTTAAAATGCCCTCCTGTTAACATCTGCAGTCAAGTGTTTCCTATGCTTGCTTTTACAGGGTTGCAAAATGATGTGAAGGATGATGACTCTGATTTATTTGACTTCTCTGCTACAGAAGTAAGTTGATCTGAAGCTTTCTGTTCAGTAGTCGCTGTGGTGGTCTGAAATACTGATACTACAGGATCTTCTGCGTTTTCATTGAAAGTGATTAAAGCAAGTTCAGGTCCCTTCTGAGATAAGGGCCTGCACGTCATAACCACCTGTTCCTCAGCGAGTCTTTGCTGGCATTTCTTGTTATGTAGTGCAACTGTGCAGTGTACCTCTGGTGTCCGAAGTCTAGTTTTAGGGAAGTTTAATTTACAGTTCTCATTAGTGCCCCATGTTGCCAGTTCCATTCCACCCTCTCATCTGCACATAATGCACAAGACAGCAACTGGTGTGTAGGTATGCCTTTAAAAAAAACCAAACAAAATGCCACCAAAACAAACTTTCCTTGTCAGCTCCCAACTAAGAGGACTTAATTTAAAAAAAAAACAAAACCAAAACAACTTCACTTTGCATAGTAGTGTATAACTTAGAAATGCAATTCTGTTTCTGCATTTTTAAAAAAAGGAGGCTGAGGAGAGGCCTTGCTGCTCTCTGCAACTACCTTAAAGGAGGTTGTAGCGAGGTGAGTGTTGGTGTCTTCTTCCAAGTAACAAGTGATCAGACAAGAGGAAATGGCCTCAAGTTGTGCCAGGGGAGATTTAGATTGGATATTAGGCAAAATTTCTTCATCAAAAAGGTTGCCAGGCACCGGAACAGGCTGTCCAGGAAAGTTGTTGAGTTGCCACCCCTGGAGGTATTTAAAAGACATGTAGATGTGGTGCGTAGGGACATGGTTTAGTGGGGAACCTGGCAGTGTGCTAGGTCAATGGTTGGACTTCATGATCTTAAAGGTCTTCTCCTACCTAAACAATTCAATGATTCTATCATGTTAGAAGTTTCGCATAATAGTGGGAAAACAACACTATGAGCAAACAGGAAATCAGCATGTCTTTTAGTAGGAACACTTTTATTGTAAAGATAGAAAGGTGGTTACAGAGCTTTGGTTTGGGAGCTGTTCTCTTTCTCATCTGGTTGCTCAATTCAACAGCACTAGCTTTGAAGCTTGGTCTTACTGAAATGAGGGCGGTGGGTGGATACTGAAGATGAAAACAGGCTTATTGAACATTTTTTACTGAGACTTGGATTTAACCATTGCGTTTGAACTTGCTTTACTTTCTCCCTCTGAATTTAGACCAAAACTGATCTTAAACTTGGGCTGTGTGGTGGCAACTCACAAAGGCTATCAAGGTAAACCTTTGTTAACTCAGATGGGGGTTTTTTCACGTGTTTAGATGCCAGACTGGGGGAGGACCTGACCAGGTAAGCATTTCCAGCTGCTTTTCTTGATCTGATTACTTTTTTTTGTTAATGTGTTCTTTAAACTTTACTACTGTGTTCTCAGTATGGATGTCTAGTACTGTGGGAACACAACTTGATTGACTTTTGACTACAAATAACATTTCATTGAAAGGCAACAAGAACCAGATTGGTTTGGCTTGAAAATGCTTGGAACTGAAAGTTTTAAACACTGTGGTAGCTCCCTGGTGAAGGTTGAGAGGGAGAATAGAGAACTGCAGAAAAGCCAGGTTGTGGCAGGAAGGACTGTATCCCTGAAGCGCTTCCTTCTGCCCACCCCGCTGCTGCTCCCATTGCACCTTCTGCTTAGATAACCAGTCACAGCTGTAAAGATCAGATTCCAGCAGTGTTCTGGGGTATTGTCATATCTAAATTACATTAACTTGCTTATTCGTATAGCCTGTGTGACCTTGAAGGAAGTAATAAGGTGGTGTCTTTCCCTCCACTGCTGTTGCTGTGGAGATTCACACTGATAAAACTGAGAATAGGCCCGGGTAATCCTTACACATCTGTTACACGATGAATGTGTTCTGTACAGAGCTGTTCTGTCAGGGAGGTATAGGAAATCTGTCTTCTGAGGTGGGTGCCTGTAATGTG
Organism: Aegotheles bennettii; assembly: GCA_013398125.1. Lineage (NCBI taxonomy): Eukaryota > Metazoa > Chordata > Aves > Caprimulgiformes > Aegothelidae > Aegotheles > Aegotheles bennettii. The sequence continues at coordinate 38,988 of VZRW01008306.1, forward strand.
CATCACTGACCTTGCCCAAAGTGAAACAAACTCAGAATTTAATGCATGGTTGCCAGTCTCTGCAGTGTTCTGCAAGTCCTCTCACAGTCCATCAGAAACAACTGTGCATGGGAAGAACAACACAGTGCTTCCTTTCTGTAGTTAGGCTGGTTTATGCAGACTGTTTTTGTGAGAGTCTTGACAGCTGTTTAGATCCAAGTGTGCTTTGCAGAAGAGCAGGGATGAGTGATCATACTGCAGAATTTTAAGAGCCTTCCTAACAGGTTGTCAGTGGATGGTTTTAGTATAATCTGTTACATACTCTAAAGATTTTAACAGTCTAATCAATATCTGATGGGATATGTAAGGGAAAATATTTGGGCAACAAATGAAAAATGAATCCTGGAATGTTAATAGTCAGGCATGTTACTCGCACTGAGGATATGAATTGCTATCACCTACTAAGGTTTTGTTCGACTTTGCCAAAATTGTCAAAAGTAGTTGCTGAAGGTGAATTTTAAGATGATCTTAGTAGAAAGAAAGCTTACTGAAAAATGAGGTGTCTGTAGATTATCACAGTGTGAATTCTATTGTTTTAAAAATAGGTATGTATATGTATTTAATGACAGACTTTGAAATACTCAAATCTTCTCTAAATTATTTGTGGGAAGCTTGATATCTTAGTTAAAATGTGTAGGTTTTTCCTTAAAGTTTTGTTTTGCAGGTCCTTCAGTCACACTACTGAAGAGAAGACTGTTCAGCACCCAGTTTCTTCAAATGGTGGGCTGAGGAATAAACCAGCTTTAGCTCTGTCAGCAAACACGGTGTGTTAATACGGAATTTCCTTACATTCTCACTTGTTATTTTTGTATATGCATAGTAAATACTGCACTTCTAAAACCAGAAAAGTTTGCAGTTGTAATAGAACGCTTTATAGAATCATAGAATTGTTTCGGTTGGAAGGGATCTTAAAGGCCATCTAGTTCCAATCCCCCCCATGGGCAGGGACACCTCACACTAGACCAGGTTGCTCAAAGCCCCATCCAGCCTGGCCTTGAACACCTCCAGAGAGTTGGTCAAACATCAATCAGACATGATTCTGTGAAGCATTCTATTAAGTTTTCTAACCTAATCTTCCTGAATGAGGTTGGTGATTTTTAGGCTGGGTGAACTAATGTTGCAAATATTTTAAAATGACAGAATAAAACAGAAGGTAAAGATACATCCTGTGCCAATCCTGTTTTCTTCTATAGAGATTGTCCTGTACAGTTACCTTGAAAGAACTGTAACTTGAAAATGCCTGTCTTGGCTTCTTAGGTAGTTTGTTATAGGGCCCATTGAAGTGCAAAAATTGTTTTCTTTTCTGAACATTTTTTTTAAAAGGCTATTTGAAATAGAGTCATATTGTGTTATCTTAAACTTTAATATATTAACTTGACAAAATATTGCAGGAAATAGACTAAGTAGTACTCTTTGAAGTATCTTGAGCTTGAGGTCATAAGTAATATTTTGGTGGTAGTCACCTCTTCTGTTGACAGAATATTTTTGGTTTCTGGAGAAAGTTTTTTAAGAATGAGCTCATGTGAAAACCAGCTTTTATTGATATTCTAGTCTAACTGCTACTTTTGTTAAGTTCTTTTCAGACTTCTTTATTTTGTGGTTTATAATTACTAAATCTTTGGCACTATTGCTTCCTACATCACTGAATGAGTATATCCATGTCTTGGGTTTTGGAGATATTTTTATTACTGTACCATTGATGATAATGAGAACCACATATCAGGGAGGGAGCAGTGTAATTCCATGACATTTTTACCTATTATGTCTCCTTGCATCTGCTTGAAACAGAGTAGAAATAGTTGTCATGGGGAAGTATTCCTAATAGAGTTAATATCCAAATTGTTACAGGGGGCAGGTGTTCTTCCCTTTTCCTGCTCCTAGGAAGGAGGCGTAGTTGGTCCAAGATGTTCAGATATATTAATTGGAAAGCTGTTCTAGAGATGAAGGTGACAACAAACATCTTTAATAAACTCTATAAACATGTGTGTGACTAACAGGTCTCTCCCAGACTGTGGAGAGCACTTCTTTTTACTTTACCAGTGTCTGGCCAGAGGCGAAAATATTTCGGATTTTTCAACACTAAGCTTTAATTTCTTTCTAGTTTGTGTTTGTTCTCCTCAACGCTAGAGAGAAACCCTTTAGATTGGAGATGTTTGCATGTTAATTAAGTTGCCTTTTGTCAAGATGAACCGATTGCCTAGTAGTGACAGACTTACACAGCACCATCCCTGACTTTTTGGGGCATCCCCAGCTGATGATGTTCTTGTTTCGCTTTTAGCAAAATTCCAGCACTCTAACCAGTACTCTTAACACTAGCTTTAGTAGTGCCAGTGACAAAATAAGACATTTCTGTGTGTATATTTGCTTCTGTGCAGATTCATACACAAGTATTTTATTGTCTTTTCTTGCATCAGCGTAACACTGGGAGCTTGCTACATTTTAAACTTTTGTTGGTTTTCCAACGATATCATTTTCCCCAAATGATACTCCTAAATATTTTACTTTTATCTAGGTTGCAGTATTCCCATTCTTCAACCTTGCGTATTTTCTTTCCTCTGTATTAGTAACTTTATTTTGCTTTTCCTTCATGTACTGTTTTGGGGGGATTTTTGTGTGTTTGTGTGCAAATAAATTGCATGTATTTAACAAATAAAAGATTTAGAATCCATGTTTCAAAAATTAGACTACAGTGTAAATGTTCACAGCCCAGTTCAGGTGAGCCAAGTATTTTGGGCCTGTTTGCAGCTGCAGAGCTGCTCAGAGCCTTACGCAGGTGATCAGTCACTCATTTAAAGTGTCTCTTTGTAAAAATGGCAAATTAGCATAGCCCGTCTTTTTTCATACGAGCAACTTTTATATTCATTGGCAAATCTTTCCTCAGGACAGCGAAACTATGGAAGATATTGATGAAGCTTTGTACCTGGCTATTTGTAATCTCGGCTACTTATATGATGCAGAACAGGTGGGTGACAATATGAAATACTAAATTCTGTCCTTGATTGAAGCTTTTTGTTATGAGTAGTTGCACGTTAATGTGTTATTTGAACATGCTTTTACTGCCTTAGTTTTGTCAGTGCTTCTGTCCTTCAACTGATTGTGCTATTTCAGTGAATATACATCTTTAAACCCAGGCTATAGACTACAGACTACAGAATTAATCTGTGAAGGAGTACATGAGCCTGTACCTAAAGTTACTAGGTCAATTCATATATTTAGCAGAACCATATATAAGACAGTCTTTAAGTACTAAGCTTGTGTTTACTTGGATCAGGGTAAAATTCATCATTTGTCTTTGCTTCAGCAACTATGCTACCTTTGTCGTTCTCACGTGCCTTTTCCTGGATTTAAAGGTGGAAAAGAAATTATCTGGGCAACAGAAGTAACAATTTTAACAGACACAATATGCAAAATAAGTAAATCAAGCAATGCTTTTTTATGCACATTATGAAATACAGGAAGAATCCTAATGTACTGGATGATGCTGTTAATAGGTTTTACTGAGTAACCTATGAACTTTGTCAGTGATGGTTATGCTTGAAGCCTGTTTTCCATGCCCTTTCTAACTCGTTGCAGTGCCCGATCTGTCAGTTAAGCAAAGTTACGTTAAATACCTAATTCATGTACTAACAGCATCTTGTAAAAACTTACCATTTCAGCAGCTCTAATACAATAACTCACGCGTACAGCTTTGGTCTTCCAACAGCTTTTCAACAAAGACTGAGAACCGTCAAAGAAGTGTTGCGTTACTGAGATTATTTTTAATAGCCTCTTCATTAAATGTAACTGTAGCGACAAAACTGAGGCTCAGCCAGAAGAAGAGTCTTCTTTTTTTTCCTTTATGCTCACAATGTAGGAGTTATCTGTGTATGGTGCTATATTGGAATTTAAAGTAAGGAGAGTGAGGCAGTGGGCCCAAGATCTGTGTTTCTTGCCTCACAGGTGTAAAAACTTCAGTTGGCACAAGGATCCAGACAGTTTGAGCTGATTAGAAGTTGGAGAAATCAAAGGGGTTAAGGAGCTACAATTTTTCCTCCATTGTATTATGTAGTCATCCTCTGGTTTGTTTGTTTATTTTTTAGGGTTTTTTTTATGCCAACCACAGTGTGATTTAGTGTCACTTTCTGCTGGCATATTGATCTTTCACTGTTCATTGCTTGTGTTCTGAAGAAGTAATGTGAGAATAATGAAACAATAATGAGTAATGAAATAATAAATGCATGTTTATTCAATACTGAATTAAATAGATGCTGAACTACTTGGAATTGAAAATGAAGCAGGAAGGAGATGGAGTTGCAGAAATTGTAGATGGAACGTTTGATGAACTTATTACTTCTCTCCAGTCAAGGTAGTAATCTGGTTTGTAGGATGGCAGGGGTGAGTTGTTTTTGCCAGAAGTTGTTTCTAATTTAGATAAAAGAATTCTAAATAAAATGTCAGTCTTCATAACAGTATTTCTTAATGATTCTCTATTTTTTTGCAATATTTTTGCCCTTTCACAGTGTCAACTTGGAGCTGGTTTACGTGGTTGGAAAACACTAGCTTAAGCAGCCTCTGCTCTTTTAAAAGAGGGAAGAAAAATATAATAGTCTTAGTTTTCTGAAATAGTTCTGAAGGTGTTTTGATACTGACACTAGTGGATGATCAGGTTAACAGCAAAAATAACTTCCTAAAAAAATTAACTTTCTGCAGATTTTCAAGCTGATAGAAGCCCAAGGGTGCTTTATTTCTTCATTTTCAGAAATATTTGTATCTTGAGATGTAGGAGGCCGGAGGTGTCAAAGCTTAGGATATCAGAAGAGCCTCTGAGAGGGGGACTTGTCTTAATAGACTGAATTGTAAAATTGAACTGTTTAGTTTTGAGTTGGATGTGCATGGAAATATCAGGAGGCTGGAATGGAAGACATTTATCTATCTAAACATTTATTAAAAAACTTTGTATTGTGGTATAACTGGCAATTGTGTGTTACAGTTAAAGTTTGAATTTGTACGGCTGAGTGCTTAGTAAATCTAGAAAAGTAATGTTTTTAATACAGGAAAAAGAAATTGTGTGCAGAATTAATGAAGAACATCGACAGCTACAGTGCTGATATTGCAAAAGCTAAGGAAGTCATTGAAGAGAAGAAAAAGTGCTTGATTGGTGCCATTAGAATTGCAAAGGAATTAAAAATCGCACCTTCTGTAAGAACCTATTGTGATCTCGCTCAGGTAGTTACATTCTTGCACTGTGCAATAATTTATTTGTAATTCATTCAAATTTGGATTGAAAGTTTCTGTGATCTGTTTTTTTTCACTGACTTCAATATTGAGATTTCTGCATTAATTTGTTCCTAACCCACCTCCGTGCACACTCACCCAGTTTATATTCGGTCTTTGTCACAAATTGGGTTTTGGTGTGTGACTTGAAACAACAAAGATGGTCCTTGGTTGAAGAGCTTGCCATCTGAAATGGCAAATGGAAGGGGAGAACAGGAAAACTGTGATACAGTACTGATCAGTGGAAGGGCAGTGTTTTCAGCGCTTTAGAAGTCTTTCAAGCCTTGCCTAGTCCAGAGCTTTCCAGCCTTCTCACTGAACTACTGTATCTTCTCAGTAGCTGTTCATACAAAAGGAAAATCTAACTCCTGCTTCTGTTTACATGCTAGCATTACAAAATCCCCAACCATTAGGTCTTGGCAATCTAAGAAGACATAATTGAGAATTGGCTATTGGCTGTTAATGAGTGAACTCTTGTGTGTGTTTGTTTGGTGTTTTTTTTTATATAAAATTAAAGATGCCATACTCTGGCTTTGTCACATTGTAGATAATAGGTGCCTGTATAATCTACTTTGTGTATAATAGAAGCTAAGACTGTACTTTCTGATTTCAGGTTATGTATAATTTAAAGTTGCCGGTTGAGTCTGAGCTCTCAAGAGTGAATAGTTTGAAGGAAGAAATACCCCTAAGGTAAATGACTGGAGAGGGAGGTGTGTTGGGAAGTAAACGGGTGCACTGGTTATCTTAATTGCAAAAACTGTTCATATAGCAGTTAAACAGCAGAAATCAAGCTGTTTCACTGAAAAGCTACTAGTTCAGATGTATATAAACTTAGCAGTAACAATGCACAGTAGCCTTCATTTGAGAGCACAGGGAAAAAACACAATTTGCTGGAATCTAAACAAATATATATGCATTTTAAAAATTATCAGGCTCTGCCACTTTTAAACTTCCTCTCCTTCCCTCATAAGTAGAAATAAATTAAGGAAATTTTTTTTAAGAAGCTGAATCTATTTCTCACCTTCAGGAAACGCTTAAATGCTTTTTGGGACACTGATGGCTAAGAAGAAATTTGTGGAAAATCCCATTTACTGTGTTGCTCTCATTGGAGTTGAAAAATACGATTTCTGTACCAGAAGTGAGCAAGAATATGTGTTGTGGCTGTGGTGCAGCTGACCCTGTGCAGCTTGGTCATAAGGCTGGTCAGTACTGTAATCCTAGTGTATAAAAGCCACGTTCAGGAAAAATGAAGGAGATGCAGAATGAAGGTGGTGTTAGGTTGGAACATCTAGGGGATCCCATTATATTTCAGGCCATGAAAATGCTCTGGGCGATAGAGTGGTTGTGTGCCATCAGATTCTGACTGGCAGAGAGAAATGAAACTCAAAGTTGATTACTTGTATGCAACGTGTGAAAAAATTGGGACAGAGTCAGGGTTGGAAAAGATGCTCAAGATCTTTGAGTCCAACCATTCACCTAACGCTGAATTCCACCACTAAACTGTCGCTAAGTGCCATGACTACATGTCTTTTAAATCACAGATTCATAGAATGGTTTGGGTTGGAAGGGACCTTTAAGGGTCATCTAGTCCAACCTCCCTGCAATGAGCAGGGACATCTTCAACTAGATTAGGTTGCTCAGAGCCCCATCCAACCTGACCTTGAATGATTCGAGGGATGGGGCATCTACCACCTTTCTGGGCAACCTGTGATAGTGTTTCACCACCCTCATTATAAAATATTTCTTCATTGCATCTAGTCTGAATCTACCCTCCTTTAATTTAAAACCATCGCCCCTTGTCCTGTCACTACAGACAGTATTAAAAAGTCTGTCCCCATCTTTATAAGCCCCCTTTAAGTATTGAAATGCTGCAATAAGGTCTCCTCAGAACCTTCTCTTCTCCAGGCTGAACAACCCCAACTCAGCCAAATGCCTTCAGAGATGGTGACTCCACCACTTCCCTGGGCAGCCTGTTCCAATGCTTGGCAAAGGAATTAGGACTCCTGTCATATGTTAGTTGATCATTCGAATATGGACAAAGGAATCTTTAAAACATTTTAGTAAACTTGGTAGGTAGGGCCTATTTTGATAATGTCAGTGCTGAATGAGAATTTCAGAAAAGCCTATTTAAATGCACAATGGCAAACTGTCCCAACCTAAAAGAAAGATAAAATACGACAAAATCAAATTTGTTTGCATTGGAAGACCTTTTAAGAGCTTGAACAAGACAGGGGAAAGGATATCTGATGAAGGGTGGATATAAAGGCCTCACATGTTGGTGGCACTACAAAATAACGCCAAAGGTGAAAAAATTACAAGTAGGAGGTGTGTAGGAATTGAGGCACGTTCTGTAGATCTGAAATACTGTATAATGAAGGGCAAATATGTTCCTGAAGGAGTGGGAGAGAGAAGAAAGGATAGGGTGTTCAATACTGCTTACACTTCAGTTTTCACTATAACTGCACAGCAAAGCTAAGGATTTGATTAAATGACGTTATGTTTACAGTTCTGTTAGCCTAAATGCTAGCTTTCATTGGGAAAGGAAACAGCTGTTTATTAGTGTAACAATAACAACAATAACAAAAAACCCATACGTTTAAGACTTCAGTTATGGTTTTATTCTTCAGGACTGTTGGAGAATTCTTTTTCTCCATGTAGAGTAATTGAACTAAACTGGATATAGGTGTGATAACTCGGTAAGTGAATGTTGGAGTACTTGGTGCATGAAAGAGAGAAAGCTAAAGGTCAGAGCATTTTTAAGTAGGAATGTGAAGATAAACGAGCAACCGGATCTGTTGTTAATAGGAATGGAAGAAGAAAGCTGGAATAGATAATTAATTAGTCTCTTATTTTACCCCTCCATGAATGAATATTGTGCTGAAAGTTACTGTACATCTCAAACTGTCAGAGTGATTTAGGTATTCATGTCACTTTCTGTAATGTTTCTTCTCTTAAGATTCTTCCTAAACACTGATGAGATTACATCTTTGATAAAACATCTGGGCAAGATTGAATGGGGAACAACAGGACAGTAAGTATTTTTTTAAATAGATACTGTAACTTACCTGTTTTTTTCTATGGTTAAATATTTATTGGAGATTAAATTTAAAAGTAAAATAAATTCGTATGTGCTTATGAGTTTCTAAGTGTATAATGAAACAAAACAAATCTTCTGATGCTGGTATTTCAGTCAGCATTCCAGTTAATCTAGTTAGTGTTTCAGTTCTGATATTCAGCTTTACTTGTATTTCACCCAGCTATATTTCACCATATCACTGAAGTTATCAAGATTTTTATGCTGTGTGTTTTTTCAGTTTTGGCTGGCGTTTAATGATATAATCCTAGAATCACAGAATCATTTAGGTTGGAAAAGACCTTTTAATTTTAAGATCATCGAGTCCAACTGTAAAGCTAACACTGCCAAGTCTACCACTAAACCATGTCTCTAAGCACCACGTGTACACATTCATAGGTCATGTAATAGAAAGGTTTATAATTTCATCATGTGACTATTACTTCATATAAGTGTAAATACATCTCTAAAATCAACAGCAAATACTGAAATTTACAGTATTTCCACTTCACAGTCTAAATACTGGTTGTGTCAAATACCAAAAGAAGTTACTTAAAATTAACTTGAACCAGAAAAAAAAATAAGTTACAATTGCTTTTGTTTTGATAGTTCTCATTATTTAATTTTTCCCGCAGTCTTTGACAGAAACTTGAGAAAATGGAATGCAGTTGCTGTTAGGGCCATTTTAGTTAGCAGTGGTTTTGTTTTTAACATGAACTATGTATCACATTATTAACATTTTTCCAAATAGTTTGGATCTGAACCTGTGGTGTCTGATCACTTAAGCAGGGGTAGCTCTTGTACCGAGCTGTGCCCAAGAATATGTGCCATTTCTGTGCCAATCCTTTGTAGGTTTCAGAAATCGTGTTTTTGTGTTTGTTGGTTTGGTATTCAAAAATGTAACAGTTTATTTCAACCAGCTCTTATGAAGTGTTTTCTTAACATAGTGGTATGTTATTAATAAAAGTACCTCTGCTTTGACTTGGATGCTTTTCTGAAAACAGATTGGGTTACATTAATTCATCTCCAAATAAGAATTTTCCCAAATATAGTGAAGATAATGGACAGCACACTCTTATCCTTGATAATAAAGAGAAAATTCCAGGCTGCAATACTCTATCATCCATAGAGAAGATATCTACAGCACTTAGCAGAAAAAGTGAAATAAAACCTCTTTCAAATAAACTCGGTATTCACAAAGAAGTGAAAAATACTCATCCATTTCCGATGATACATCATCAGAGTATTCCTGCTCTACCCAAGTCTCAATCCAGCCCTGATGTCATAATAGAAGAAATATTTGAAGATCACCTAGAAAGTAAGCCTCTTGATACCTGATGCTTTCTGTGTTCCATTGTCAAGCATGGTGTTACTTGTGGTTTGTATTATGTTGTGTGTTTTGTTTACACTTGGCTCATACGAATTCTTTAATGATGTCTGTATTTCACTTTATCTTCCTTTGAGCTAGCATTGTTTCTCTTTTGTCCTCCTTCAGCTTAGCTTGGGGAATGCTTTCTCACAAGCTTTCTCCAAGATGGGTCCTAAGTTCCTGTGTCTACCTTCTCTTTGACTCTTAGTTATTACAGTCCTCCTCAGAGTGTTTGACGTTGGCTCCTGGAGAATGCTTTTCTCGCAGTTCCCTTGACTTCCCGAGTCTTCTCCCAGGGCATTGTCTTATGTTAACTGGCAATAACAATTAGGTTCTTCAGCTTGTCAGGTTCTCCCTGGACTGTATTAATAGGAGTGTAGCTAACGAGAAGTGATCCTTCCTGTCTGTTACATTCTTGTGAAGCTGAATCTGGAGTACTGTGTCCGGCTTTAGACCTTGCAGTACTGGAAGTCACTATCATACTGGAGCAAGTCTGGCAGAGGCTACTGAACTGGTGTCCAGGAGGTGCTTGGGAATAAGGCTGAAGGTGTTAGAAACAAGTTGGAAATGGAAATTTCGTTCAGATAATGGGGGGAGGGAGACAGTAGGTAGATTCATCCCACAGCATAATTGAGACGCTCAACTTCAGAGTGTTCAGTGTCCACAGTATACCTAGAAAATCTGTATGATTAGTCATGCTTAGGAAGAGTGAGGGCAAGGGTAAGAGTGTTATGTGGAAGTAATTGTGGTAGCATGTAGCTGTGATCAAGGTGAAGTAAAACTCAGAGCTGGGGCACAACTGTCTAAAATAGCATAGTCCTGAATCTAAGAATTTTAATGGTTGTTTTGTAATACTGGAATCGGCATACGGGCTGGCCATGTGCACATAGTCACTGTGTTTGCATCTGTTTGTCACATCAGGAAGAATTTTTGCCTTTGCAGTACCCTTACAATACATGTAATTTCTCTTTACTGTGTTTTTACTACATATGTATAAGTATTTAACTAATCTAATTCATTAAACTTCTCTGCTAAAACAATAAACAGAATTGCCCACGAAATACCAAGCTGATGAACAGAGAAAGAAACTCCTCAAGAAGGAAATACCTTTTCAACAAAAAGCTGGTTAGTGGTTTTCCTATCCGGTAAATGGTTTTGTTTACTAGAAGGTACCCATCCTCTAAACAGTGAAAGTAGACACTGAAATTTGTTGGAGAGTTGGACACATGTTAGCATTCTAGTTAATACCAGAAATGTACTAGGAAAGAGAGATCCTGACTGTCCCTAGTTAGCATGTGTTTGCTCACATACAACAGCAGACTTGGGGCACGTGAATTGCTTTCATTCCAATTAAAACTAGTCTGGGAGAGATGTCCTTAGCACCAGCAATTTTGCTCCTGCAAAAACTCTGCCTGGTCTGCTCTCCTTGCTAATATAAATGCTATACCATCTTTTAAGATTTACCATAAAACCACTTAGTTGGAAGATGCAGTACAGGAAGTCCCAAGCAACTTCCAGAAATTCAGCATTGGCATTGTTTCTCAACACCTGGCAGGTATTTGACATAATGATAGCAGTGCTTGCTGTGAACAGTGGGACCCGTTTCTTGGGTCAGTAGTTTATATACTGAATTTTGAAACATCTTGTTCTCTCTCTATCTGTGTGTGGTTTTCAGAATTACGAGTGAGCAGATAAATACACAAAACAGAATAATTTGAGGAAATAAGTTACTTTGTTCAAAAATTCTACAGGCACAGTTTGTGTGATGGTTTGAGCTTTGTCCTTTGTTGGGTGTAAACAGTCATAAAAATGAAGAGTAGAGATCATGGTATTGGGAAAGAAACTAACATAGGAAATAGAGGAAGAAGCAGATGTGGAAAAACTGCAAAAAGATGGACATAAAATAATATTAGCAAAGAGAAAAAAATATATTTTTTTGGTTTGTTTGTTGGTGTTTTCTTGGGTTTTTTTTTTAACCTCAGAGCCATGCAAATGTGCTCTCCCCTGACAATGTCTTGTCTAGTAACTAGTGATTCACTGGTTGCTCTAAATGTGACTTAACAGAGTATTAGAAAATTTGAGCATTTTAAGTCCGTAACAAATTCTGTAGAAATAAGTAGTTAACAGAGAAATTGTCTTGATGTTCATACTGAAGTTGTTAGTGTAGTATATGCTTACCATTTATTAGACATCAAAGAGTTCACATGGAGAAACAATTGTGTGATTGAGCCTTTCCAGACACTTAAGTTTGAGTATCTCTCATGAATACACTAGAAGAAAAATATCTTGAGAGATAACATGATCATAGAGTTACTTGATGTGATTGTTTTTATCAGTAGTATGCTAAAATATGTATTTTATGCAATACTGAATCTTTTTGGATTATGAAAAGCATAATTTCAAGTTTGATATAATGGGTTTTTCATTCTCTCCTGCTGGTCAGGTTAGTTATCAGACAAATAATACTTGATAAATTTTTAAAATCCTTTTCACGCAGCTGGGTTTTGTTGGGATTTTTTGATTGCATTTAGTTCAAGAAACATTCTCAAACAGTTCAAAGACATCGCTTTTGGATCGATCTGGCTTTAGTGATCCAGAACCGTCCCAGCTCCTGTTACTGGTTTTGGCTGGAGGTAGCCTCCACTGAGCTAGTGAAGTGGCTGTTAATACATGCTTTTCCTGGTCGACTTAAGACAGGCTAGCTGCCTCGACACACCATTGTCGCCAGTGGTGATCCAGGAGAGTCACTGTACCCATAGGTGAAATCTTTCAAGTTGTTCAGACTTCTTACTCGGATACCATGTTTTACACTGAAATGCCCAAGAGTAATCTTGCATCTGTTCTGGACACTGCATTTGCTAAACTTCCAGGCACAGTCCTATGTACATGCTCAGAATGTTTCAGGTGCCAGATTCTTTGTATCATCTTTTGCCCACTATCAGTTATAGTTCAGAGATGGGCATAGAGAATGTCGGATGTTGCAAATCTGTTTGCTGTGCCCTGGTTGGGCATGCAAGTGGCATTGGATATAGATGATGCTATTCACTCTTTGCAGGAAGTTTTGTGGTGTAAAACACTCTTGTAGCAATTGAGTTGCTGTGCTTCTAAAATCCTCTGGCCCATCCACCACCTTTGGTGAGTAGCTTCAGAAAGAGAAACTTTCATTTTTTTAATCCGAAACAAAGGAGGTACCTACAGTATGAAGGATTTGGATGCAGAAGTACTGTCTTATATAGTGTCATCTCTTGGCTAGCTTTAGGCCATTTCTTGGTCTTCATGCGTTGTCACTGAAGAAATACAAAAGTGCTTAGCGTACCTGTTCTTGGAGGTAGGAGTCTTAATCTCTCTAATTTGCTTTCTAGAAGCTTCTTATTTCTCTGTTAAATAGAGAGAATACAAACCTTGGATTACATACTTGAATTCAGACAACACTTTGTAAGCAGTCAGCCAGCCTTCTGTTTTGCAGAGTAGTGTAAGGGAGGTAGTTCAAAACACAAGACTGAATCAGAAAGCAAACATGGTAGCTAGTTTGAAACAAGTGTGGGCAAACTGGTCAGATGAAAAGCCATTTGAGTTAATGTAATGTTTAATGCAGCATAAACCTGATCACGTGTCTAATAACGTCAGTTGAAGACACTTGGAGAGTGTTTGATAGTCTGTTTTATGTCTTACTCAGGTTCATCAGAACTGGTGTTTGTAAGCCACGTTATAAATCCATGCCACTTCTATATTCGGAGATGCTCACAGCAGAAAGAAGCAAGGGTTTTGGAGAAGAAATTGGAAGCCTTTTCTTGTAATAAGAGTTCGTGTCTCTTGCCTTCAGATGTTTTGGAACTAGGTGAATTATTCATTTCCAGTGGTCTACATTATCTTAAAAATACCATCTTGCAGTATGTCTTCCGTAGTATAGTCTTTTTTTTTCTTCTCCTCGCTCCCCCCACACACACACCTTTACATAGTAGAGTAGTCCATATATGTTCTGCAGTCTATAATTAATGCGTTTGAGGAAACATTGTACACTTTGATTGGTAAAGTAGAGTTTTATTAAATTATATAAACGCAAATGGCAGAAGAAAGAAAGACTGCATTTCTTCTCCGCCTCAACAATTGAGTGCTTAGAGTACCCAGCAGTTGAAACACCTGGCTGTAATCTTAATGTTTTCCAGCATTAGGTAGTAATTGTTAACTGATAGTTCTTTTTCCATATATGGATTTTAATGACTAGCCCAGTTCTTTACTTCAGTAAATCATCTTTCTCTACGCAAGCAATGTTTCTTTTGAGTGGATTTTTCTTTTTCAAAGTTCACTAACTGACTAGAAACCATTCTGGAAGTAAAACCAAAAGATAATAATGCATTGCTAAATCATTGAAAGTATTTTCTACATTAACACACATTGACAATGTTACTCAATTCTAGAAGGTTTTTAGAAAAGTGATAAGAAGCATCTTAATACAAGCCAAACACCGCCTAACCTTACAGACACTGTGTAAATGAATGTGTGGAGAAAACTTCGGGTGCTTGTCAAGACAAGGTTTTTTAATGTCTTTGTGTCTTTATTTGAGCAGTAGGCTTTTACTACCTGTGTGGAAGATAAGCAGCAATAAAACATTATGCAGAACTGTAATAATACATCTGGTGTGAGATACCTACAAATGCTGAATTTAGTCTTTCTGGTTTTTTATTCACTTCTGTATAGGTGCTAGAACCTTTGTTAAGAATAAGGAAACTGGAAAGTGGTGCCGTGGAACTATCACTGAACTAATTCCCCTAAAAAGTGAAAATGAAAGGAAGCCTTGTGGTCCAGTGAGATACAAAGTTTGTGATGTTGGACTGCTGGAAGTATTCTTGATTGATTTTGGGAGCTCTGTAGTTCTCATTTTCTCAGGGTATGTTTACAGAGAGAGGTTTTTGTCTGCAGTTGTTGTCCTTGACTACTGTTACTCAGGAGGATCTCCACTAAGAAACAAGTCCTCCATCAGGTTCGCACAAGCGAAGATAACCAGACACACAAATGACACTGATGTTCTGTATGTACGTATTTCCCACAGGAGAAGTGGCAGTGTATGGAAGTACACAAGTGTACAAGCCTTCACACATGGAAATGTTTAAGTTAGACTTGCATTGCAAAAGAGAACATGAGTCCTCAGTGTTGGGGAGGGAAGCCTTTCATTGAGACTCTCTAGTTTTGTTTCAATGACATGACATTATGCAAATTATTGCACTAATGACACTTATTTTAAGTCTGGGGGTTGATTTGTGGGTTTTTTGGTGTTCGGGGTTTTTTTTTCTTTTCTTTTAAGCTAGTACTGCATTTATTCCCATTGACAATAGATATGCTCCTGTGAAAAGGCCTGAACCTGCTACTCTGCAAACTGTTGAAATAGATGACATTGATTTGTTTGTAAGGAAGCCTGATCAGTGTATTCAGGCAGAACTGGCAGCTGTTCCTCCTTTAGCAGTTCGGTGTTCATTGAAGGACATTGTTCCCAGAAATGCAGTAAGTCAAAACCATTTGTACTATTTCAGAAGACGGTTTTTCTTCCTAAGATTTATACTAAAGAACTTAAGTACATAATTTACAATTGTCTTATTTCAGCATAAACAGAAGGAAGCTTGAGAGGAGTACAGGACATATTTTATTTAAAAAAAAAAGTTGAATCGTCTTTTGTAAAAGGATGGGTTGCATTGCTTTAATTGAAAAAGAAATGATATTATAGCAGTTTGTCTTAGCCTCTGGGTTTACAAATACATATTTCAGATTTAAATCTCACTACTTTTTACCCTAGATGTGTTCTTTTGTCAAATTTAAAAACAAATTTTAGAACTGATATTTCGTGGCTGGCTGGTAACTTCATGCAAGTAGTAATTTTCCAAAATCATCCAAACAGAATAAATGGCTTCCAAATTTTTGGGAGAGTCTTTTCAGGGATTATCTTAAATTACTTACTTTTTTTAGGCCACATATTGAAAAGTGTTACTTGTTCTCTTTCAGTATAACAACAAATAAAGTACTGTCAGCCTTTATTTTCTTAGAATAAGGACATATATTGCAGTATTATTTTCTTCAACTTGCATTTTCTTATTACACTTGCTTTATTTTTGCAACATTCACATGGGAATGAACTATGTCCAATGCAGCTGTGCATTTCTGACAGTATAGCTACTGACTGGTTTTGGATTTTCTTACCAGTAGGATGTTGTCTGTGATAGTTTTAAATAGGAAAGATCCAAAACAATTTTCACAGGTGTGTGTAAAATAGCTTCCTTGCATGTGCTCTCACTTTTTTCACAACTAAAAAGCACAGATTTGGAGTATCAAGTGAGAAATGCATTAATTTGGTTCAAGAGAAATAAATTCAGACAGGCTTTTTCAAAGCAGTTAAAAATATCAAGAAGGATGTAGTAGAGAAAAGAAACGCATGAAGTGACCAAACTACATTGTACATGTGTATAAAAACACAAAAAGATAAGAATAAACTTTAATTTAATTGGGAGAGCAGAATTGTAAGTCATGAGGTGAAGCAGCATCTGACAATTCTGGTTTATCTATCGGAAGAATCACTGGGGTTGAAATCTTGAATCTTTAAAAGAAAAGTGGTGGAAACTGCAGCCTTTTGATCTGAGTCCATTTTACACAGTTAAAAACACAAGTGCATCATAGAAAAATAATCGCTAGTGCTGTCATGGCTATGGACTCGACAGTCTAACAGTGTGTTCAGTATCATGTGTTGAGATGCATCCATGCTCCCTTCCTTGCTTCTGTTTTCTTTATTTTTAATTACTATTTGTAATTTTGTTTTAATGTCCTCTGACATCTTAACTTCTTTCTTCCTAACACAGAGTGAAGGTTGGGGAGAGGAAGCAAAGACAAAATTTTTAGGAATGGTAAATAATAAAGTTGTTTTAATGACCGTATTTAGAGAAGAGGATGGTATTCTCATTGTGGATTTGAGAAAACCTCCATTTAATAAAATAAGCAGTAACATGCCAGTGTCTCTCAAGGATGCATTAGTTTTTTTAGACTTGGCAAGGTATGTGTTTTACTTTAAATTATGCTCTTATGCTATAAATGATAACAGCATAATACTTACAAAGTGAAGTTTACCAAGCAAGTTGTTTCTGCAGTGTTTGATATATTGATGTATGATGCATTAATCTCCAGCAATGTCTGCTGATGTCCTTTTTCTGCCTTCACTAGTAAGCACTTTGGCATATTCATTTGCACTAGTCAGGGCTTTATTTGCATAATGAAATTTATTTCAGAAAATGGCAAAATTTACATTTCTGTACAAGTTTGACTAACGAGGATGAAAGGAGAAGCCCTTAGTGTCTGCCATGGTCAGAAAAACATGCAGAAATCAGCCTTTCATTTGTTTCATTTGGCTGGTAGGCAGTGACGGGCACATCTCAACCAGCCACATGACGTGATGCTTATAACACAACGAGTAGTGGAAATAATGGTAGGGCATAAGGGGGAGCTTGATGCTGGCGTTAGGACAGAGGAGAGCTGCTTTGGAGGGAGCACTGGAAGAGTCGGGAGATACTGAACCTGAGCAGTTTGGTGTTTGGATATAGGGGTATGCATGCAAATCTGTAAGAAATTCTAGTTCATTTTGCTGCGTGCAGAGGAAGGTCTTTGTTTATATTGAGCATTTCTAGTCATGGTGGCAAGAACAGTGGGAGATAATTTTTACTGCATCTGTGGTCCTTAGGTAACTGCTTTTTCTCATAAGTAGGAAAAGGAGATGTAAAAGAAAATGGTTTTGTCAATGTAGTGGATTCTAGCCCTTTTTTCAAAAAAAAATGTTTTTAAAGTGTATGCTACTGCATCCCAAATAACGAAGTCTTTTTAGGAGCCAGCTGCGATATATCATTCTTGATATGTTATATTTTTCACAAAAGAAGCATTAGAGAGAATTGACTGCCTGAACTGCAAGATGGAAAGTTCAGGCTATTCATACAAACACGAATCAAGTTACTTTTATAAGACCACTTTGCACTTCTCATGGGAAGCTTAACATTTGAATATAGAAGGGTTCCTTCTCACTTAATTTTAACAGAAATTTTGTTTACCTTAGGATTCGATCACAGTTTCCCAGTCAGTTAGAAATTAATACTCTCGTGCGGTATAATCCACCTGAAATTCCACAAGAAACAGAAGAATTCTTAGTTGTAGTTCATCAGATTGATAGTCCAAGTGATTTCTATCTCCAGATGGTAAGTTTAGAAATAGTGTCTATTTAAATAAAACTCTGCACAAACATTTTAATGTTGAGCTACTTGTAGTCCACATTAAATAAGCTACAATGTCCATCCAGTTTTAGGATTCCTAGAATTACTAGATTAGTCTAATTCCTACAATCCTAGGTTAATCCTAGATTAATTCCAGGAATTCCTAGAATTCTAGGAAGCTAACATTTTTTTTCAGTTTTGTTATATGGTTAATTCCTGTGTGGGTATGTAGTGTTTTACTGTTTAAAGTGGTGATGGAACAAGGCAATACTCAACAACTGTTAGTCTCTTTAATTCACTTTACGTGTTCATAACCACTGTTCAGTTTGGAGGGGGGAGGCTAGGAAGTACACTACTAGGAAAAACGTGCCTTAAAAGAGCAGAACTACCATTAAAAAAAACCCAAAACAAAAGCACACACACCAGGTGGCCAGGTTTGTTTATGTATGTTTTGTTTTCCTTATTTTAGAGAGAGAGCCTGGATTCTTTATATCATCTAAGTAAAGTTCAGGAGATATGTGAACGTGAGCATGTGAAAAACTTGCAAACTGTCTGCCCAGCTGAAGTAAGCCAAATTAATTCTTATGTTCCTCCATTTTGAAATTATGTTCTAATAATGGTCTTTTTTTAAATGCCATAAAACAAACAAAAATATTATTTTTAAGTTTGGCATTTTCCTAACTTCAGGTATTGTGGGAGTTTCCCCCCTTCTGACAAGGACAAAAACTGATTGGGAAAGACAATGGCAAAGTACTTCTGTCAAATAAAAAAAACGCACATAAGTAAAAAATAATTCTTTTCCTTCAGCTGTTCATTTGACATTTCTGGTTACCAACCATAATTGTACTGAACTTTAAAACTCCATATGTT
Source organism: Aegotheles bennettii (assembly GCA_013398125.1). Lineage (NCBI taxonomy): Eukaryota > Metazoa > Chordata > Aves > Caprimulgiformes > Aegothelidae > Aegotheles > Aegotheles bennettii. The sequence goes on from VZRW01008306.1 coordinate 57,826, forward strand.
GATAGGGGTTTTTTTTAACCAGTTGTAGGCACCAGAAGTGGTGATTGTTGTAGCTAAGGTTGTCCAGCATCTTTTTCTCAAAGTAGGATTTAATTGTGTGTATTTTGAGCAAATGTTTCTGGGGAAAGTTTCAGCCAAAATAATTGCACCTTTTTTGACAGCAAAGGAGAGGATTCTGAAAATGGCAAAATGTTCTTGTAGTTGCAATGTCTTAATGCTTCAGATCAGAGCGGCTACTGAACAAGTGTGTTGCGATTTTTTTGAGGTGTGTTATCCCATCATTCCAACCGATTGCTTGCAATTGACCAAATATAAATCCTCAGAAAAATCCACTAAGAGTTTGTCAGCTCTTGAGCACATACTACTAGGCCTCCTCATTTTGATCATAGTGGGGAAGGGGCTAAAGAGTTACGGATACAGGGGGATATATGACCACGAGACAATGGTCTAAAAAAACTTGAACTGATCAGTTGTTCTCAGATTTCAGCATTCTTATGCCGTATAAAGGTTACAGTACACTAGCAAGGTGTTTACACTTTTAGTTTGTGTAAGAAATAACCTCTTGTTACTATTAATGCAAGTAATAGATCAGAAGGCTTGAGTCCACTTATGTGTTGCGGTTGGTTTCAGATCTTTTCCATTTTAAAAAAAAAAAAATTCTTTGAAACATGAATGAATGCAAGATTGCAAAATCAAGCATTCAGAAGGTAAGGGTGTTGGAACTGTGGTTGCTTGTGCAGGTCTGTCCTGTTGCATGCAAGCATCTTCACACATGACCACGTAATTGCATTGCCTCAGGTGTGAATTGATTGTTTAAGAGGTTTGAATTGTCTGTTACAAGAGAAGTTGGATTTATTTTTTTTCAGCCTGTTGATAAAGTTCACAGGCATTTTAATGAACTCAGGTGGTAGAGAAATCTTGGCCGAGACTAGAACGAGCAGTGCTTAATGTACTGTAGGTTTTGTCATCCATAGCTGTTTCTTTAATGGTTATTTAACCTGTCACTCTTATTTTCATATTCCTGACTGCCGGTATCTTAAGAATATCTGCACAAAGTGTTCTTAGTTCTTTTGTCTTTATTTCCTTTCTCTGCCTTTTACCCCCACCTGTGTTACTCTGCTTTCTTTTGGTGCAATAAACAAGGGGTGAACAAGAACATTCACAGTTAATTTAAAATTGTGCCATAGTGTAGCCACCAAAGTTTGCAGTAAAGATGCTAAACAAAAATGTTTTTAATCAAAGTATTCGGTTCATCTGATTTCCTGTGCAGATCTTTATTTTTTTTTGTCTCCTAATTAATAGCTTTCTACCTAATTAACACCTCTGTCCTTCAGATTTCTACAATGGTATAGCCATGTTAATCTTGGATGCTTTGAGTCTGAGTTATTGCATCATGATAAGCAAAACAGGATGTAGGCCTTTTTTATCACCACTCTGCATTAGTATTTCCTGATTTCTGCAGCCACTTCTAAGCCAAACCATAAAGGGGAGGCAAGAAGCAATAAGCTCTTTCTATTTTAGAAAGAACGTATCTGAATTTGAGGTTCATGCTCAGCTGCCAGCGGAGAGGGGGGATCATCTTAAATCAAATACTGGTAATGTCAGGCCAAGGTCAGGCTCTCTTGCTGTCCTGCATGAGTGCAAAGCAAAGACTGTGATTTGGCTGTAATGAGAAGCTCTTGATACGTGATGGAGGTACATAATTTGAGTTATTCTTTAGGCAATCAGGTGCAGGCTGGCTTGCATTGAGCCTTATGAAGGGGCAAAGGAGTGGAGCGGAAAAGCCAAGAGAAGATTTGAAGAAATAACTGCAGATAAATTTATGCTGTGTTCAGTTGTTGGTAAGTTATCAAGAGTATATTAACTTATATTTAAATATTATTAATGCAAATGTAGAAACATGCACTTTCGTATTTTAAATAGTATTTATTTGAAATGCTTATGTTGTGATATGTAGCCTGGGGTGAGAATATCTAAACATGAACTAGTTGGGGGAGACATAACAGATACAATTTCTGACAAAAGCTCCGTTTGTCTTCTCTTACTGACCACAGCAGCACTGCATGATGTAAATATCCTGGTTTATTAAGATGGGCTTGCTTCCAAAACTACTAGCTGTCTTTGACTCTTCCTGATTTCACTGGTAGCTGGGAGTGGGACTGCTGCCACTGTAAAACGTCACCAAAAAAAATTAATCGGATAACGCACATGCCTTAGTAGGATTTTTCTCAGTACCATTTATTTATTGTTAATATGCAGCTAGTTATTTTTCCACACGTATGGAATGCTGATTTGGAACCTATGTAATAAATGAAATTGCATGTAGCAGCTGGTTTCTTTGTACAAAAATATTTTGCAATTGTTGGTGTATTTTAAGTTAATTTTACAGATATGCTCAAAGCTAAGCATCTACATATTGTTGATGTTCAGAAATAATTATTTTATAAATTTTACAAAATTCTGTCTCTTAGTACCATTTGCCATGTCTCTAAAACCAGTCTTTATACTGTCATTGATGGGCACCAATTATGTTTATGTTATTTATTCACAGAAATTTTAGATAACGTGTTATCTGTTGAACTCTTTGACTCCTCTGTTGTTCATGGAAGAAGACTTAGCATTAATTGCCAGCTAGTTGAAGAAGACCTAGCATCCTACATACATAGGTAAATACACTGTGCATAACTTAAAAGTATTTAGAAACACTGAATTTGTGTAACAAAATTACCACCTCCAGTGACTGGAATTTGCCGCATTTGTGATAAATTCATGACAAGTCCCATTCATCAACTTACATAAGTTAGAGAGTGTAACTCTGCAGTTTGGCATAGGTGAATTCTCAAACTAAATCTTGACAAGTCTGATTTATTGAAATTGATTCAAAAGTTGGAGTTGAAAAGTGCCAAATCTTCCCAAACTGGTTATTGTGAAGGTTCCTGTTCCATTGTAGCAAGAAAAGAAATACCACTTTTGTGTGTTTATCCTGCACCTAAGCTAAGTCAGGTCTTGGGAATGTCTGTTGTTAGAAAACATGCTCAGATAACCAGATATGGCAGTGATAGACACAAGAGTTGGAAAACCTGCAGGGGGAGATGAGGCTAATGAGGAGATAACACTGCTGTGTTTAATTTGTTGGCTTTTTAAAAAGATAATCCATGAGCTGTATTGATGAAAACCAGTAATTACTATTTCATTAATAATTTTTGAATACCAATGAAAATGAAAAGATTGATAAATAGGAAGTGTTGATTCCAAAAGAGAATTCCTGAATTTGCTTTTTTCAGGAGGAAGCAAATAATTAGATTTTCATCTTTTAGCTCAGAAATATAACCAAACCCTCATAATACTTTTAAAGTACTAGTCAAATTTTTAATAAGATTTTTGTGAATTTAAGCAGCTTTATTTGAACCTGAACAACTGAATTGTTTTGTCACTGTCAGTAGGGTATTTTGTCATGTTGCAGCTGTGCTTAGCTGTCTGGTTGCGACCCGCAAATGAGCGGATATGTTACGTTAATAGAAGTTGCTGTACAACACTGATAACATCAGTGTTGCGGATTTCTGGGTCACTCACTCACTCCCCGTTCTTTAGTTGGACTGGGAAGAAAACAGAAGAAACAGGAGGAAGAAAACTCGTGGATCAAAATAAAGACAGGGAAATCACTTCCTAAGTACTGTTGTGGGCAAAACATACTTAAATTAACTTAATTACTAATTAGCATATTTAATTACTGATTGAGGCATTGGGATGGAAAAGACATACATAGCACGTGTCCTCACCCTTTTCCATGCTCAACTTCACTCCAGACACCTCTCCTTCCCTCCTGCACTCCAGTTGCACTCAGTCCCTTCAGTGAGGCAGTGAACACTGCCTGCAGGTCAGGACACAGCAATTTCTCCCTGCTGCTCCTTCCTTCTAGCTCTTTTCTTCCTGTGTTTCAGCATGGGCCCTCCACACACTTCAGGCCCTTCAGGAGTGTGCCTCTTCCTCCACAAAATACCTTTTCTGTTCCCTTCTCTCTTCCTGATGTTTTCTGCCCTTCATTAAATTAGAGGTGCCAGCAGCTTTGCTGAAGAGCGCAGCCATGTCCTGTGGAGGGTCTGTCGCAGAGATGGCTGAGACAGGCTGTGTCTGCTATGGGGCAGCACCTGGCCTCTTCTCTGAGAGGTCACCTCTGCAGCCCCTCTCCCCAGCCTTGCTGTTCACACCCAGTGCACCACTGGGGGAGGGGCAGGGGGGCAGCAAGGGGATTGTTTTGTAGGGCCTTGAGGGTTTTGGGCTTGCTTTTTTTCCAGTGTGCATAGGTTTATAGCCCTTCAGAGCTCACTTGTCACACTCTCTCATTGAATTTCCCATTTGTGAAGATGGATGTCTGCGAAAAGACAAGAGACTGGTGAATAATTTAAAGCTATTTTAGGTCAGTTAGAACCACATTTGGATTATGATTACTCTTCCATATTTAATGCTGTTGAGGGACACCCAGGCCAGCTCTAAATGAGTATAAGACAATATAAGCAGGAGAGCACAGCACTCCATTGAAGCTGACTTGCTGACAAGCAACCGTCAGTAACCTTACTCTTGCACTGGGATAGGAAGTAGTCCATACAGAATTTCAGGAAGAAACCTTGGAGTCTGAAGTTCATTCCAAATTGATTTGTTTTCTGATGGATCTGCAATGGTAGTGCTATACTGGAGTTACTAGAGGGGGGTTGTGAGATCTGTAACATGCATTTCACTTGGGAGAACTCTCTGTGGCAGATTGCCTCTGTCCGTTTCATAGTTCAGACTAGTTGTATGCAAGATAAGCATATTTGTGAGCTATTGTGTTCATTTCTTTCTTGGTTCTACAAGTTAGCTGCTTTCCCAGCAGTTTCCAAATACCTGCATCAGGAAGGTTTGCAAAATAATTGTGTAGCAGTATGTAGTGGATGATTCATTACTTGATGGGATTTTTTTCTCTGACACAGCATTTTGTTTCCTTGCTGTGAAGGAAAAGACAGGTGGTAGATCTCTGAAAACAGAAGAGTTTTTTTCCTGGAGGCCCAGAAACGGCCAGCAGTTAAACTCATGCTGGCTCTCTTCTTCAGTCAGTGATCATAGAATGGTTTGGGTTGGAAGGGACCTTTAAGGGTCATCCGGTCCAACCCTCCTGTAGTGAGCAGGGACATCTTCAACTAGATCTGGTTGCTCAGAGCCCCATCCAATCTGACCCTGAATGTTTCTAGGGATGGGGCTTCTACCACCTCTCCTGGCAACCTGTGCTCGTGTTTCACCACCCTCATTGTAAAAAATTTCTTACTTGCATCTAGTCTGAACCTACCCTCTTTTAGTTTAAAACCATTACCCCTTGTCCTATTGCGATAGGCCCTGTTAAAAAGTTTGTCTCCGTCTTTCTTGTAGGTCTCCTTTAAGTATTGAAATGCTGCAAGTGATGTTTACAAGAAGCCCGTTCTTTTACATTAACAGGTTTTGCAAGCTTCTGTGTCTTGCATCTCTAGTTGGTACAGTTCACACAGACTTGTACTAAGCTGGACTGGGGCTCAAAATACGTACAAGCCATCTCTTGACTGCTGTTGAACTTTATTCTGTCCAGTTCACACAACTAGGTTTCACCAAGGTACTGTGAACATACATACTCGATTCAATACTCTACTTGGGAAAGTGCCAGTTGTGTTGTATTTGTATCCTGAGACAATGCTAGAAAGGTAGATGTTTCACTAATGTTAATATTCTTTACTTCTGAAGGGAATACTTACTTATATCCAACCCAAACCATTCTATGATTTACACGTTAGAAGATGAATGTTGCAGCTTTTATTCAGAGGCAACGCTGATTTCCAGAAGCATGAGCCAGACTCAGACACTGATGTTCAGCAGTCCATTTGTCTTGGGCTTGCTTTTCTCTGGCAGCCCATATTGCATAATGCTTTTGTCTGTCAGTAGAATGTGCAAGGATACTTTCTGAAGGAGAACGGGAATAAGTGACTATCGTGACTGTCTCAGAAGTAGCATTTAGAAACATTTTTGGGATTTTTGTGTGCTTTTTGAAGTTACTCGTTACTCTTCAGTCGTCTTCACGTTGAATGATTCCTGTCATGTTGAACTGTGATTATTGAGCTCTTTCTCACTTTGTTTAAAATGTGTTTAAACTTTCCATTCTAATTGCTTTATGCTCTTTCCAGGTACACTGGAAGTACTGTTATAAAGCCCGGTGAAATATGGGATGTTCCTCTAGAAGAAGTTCCTGAAACCTCGGAAGCTTTAAAACCTATAGGCATGGAATCTGTGGATGGAGGAGATTTCAAGTCACTTTCTAAGAAAGAGTTACAAGTGCGAATTAGTCATGTTGAGTCTCCTAGTAAAATTTTTATACAGTGGCTGTCATCAGAAAGTATATTGAAAAGGTACTAAAATTCAAAGAACTCTTCTGGAGTTAAGGCGTTCTTATTACAAACTGGCGAAGTATAGTTAGAACAAACTTCAGGGTTGTGTTTGGCACTGGGTACTCTCAAATGCTGTTATCTTGTTTTGATGAGGAAAGTATAGAAACGGAAGATAGATGTGTGCTATGTTACAGTTTATTAAATATTTGTGATTCCAAATTAAGTACATGGTCAAACTCCTCTTTCAAATCAGTTGTAATGTAGTAAGTATCAGGGCCTGATAAATGCAACACTGTCCAGAAAGATTTAAGTATTTCTATTCTTTTTTTCTCCTCCCCATTCCTACCTGAGAAATCTTGTTAAATAATACTGATATCCTAAGTCATACGACTTATATCAAGTTATTTTTTCTGCATGCTTCTAGTGTGCAGTTTGGAAGTTTGAAGGCAGTTTCTAGACATGGTATATCAGCCTGCCTTCGGTAGATACTTAAGTATAATGTTTAGGTAATAGTGCATACTGTTTGAAGACATCTAAACAGACGTATCATCACTTAGTGCAAGTTGCTTATTTTCTGCCTTTTATTTCTCCTTTCTTTCATTTTTTTACCTTCTTGCATGTAGTGCTATGCAGAAGGATCAGGATCACTCAGATTAATTCCATTGTTTAGGAAAACATGGTCATGTGTTCTGAAGCTTAATTCCATGTATTTCTAACGTGTCATGAAGAAAAACTACAATAACTTGTGTGTCTGTTAAACAGTTACTAAAACTTTACTGTATGCTAGTTAAGGAGTAATGGACTAAAACTTTCCTTCACTGGATAAAATTTTACCACTAGAAAAGTGTTATTTTGAATGTTAGTTTACAGGAGAAGATGGCTGCCATCTACAAAGGATCCCTGCCACAGTCCGTGAAGTGGGAAAGTGGTATGCACTGTGCTGTTTATGTATTTGATTTGAAACAGTGGCAAAGAGGTCAAATAAGCAGGATTGTCTCTAGAACAAGTGCAGAGGTAAATGTGTTATCATAAGATACTTCTGTTGCTAAAGTTTATTTTAATCAATGAATGCTTACAATGTCAAATATTTGCTGCTTACTTCTGTGTTAATATTTTCTCATACAGCCTTTTGCTTTTGTTGAGAATTTAAGTTATGTTGTACATCGCTGCAAATAAGATTACTGTCTCATCAAATCTTACCTGCCTTTAGCAGGGAACCTGGTAGTTGAGGAATGCTCCTGAGATCGATTTTGTGTATGTTTACACTACACTTTGCAGTATAGCACAGGTCCTCAAGCTGTAACTTAGCCTAGATTCCAGAAGCTGTGTGAACCTGAGGGTCACGTTAATTAAAACTTAAGGATCCTTTCTAAAAACAGAACCAGTTGTACTCAGTGCAGCACCACAGGAACACATGTAGCCATGCTGTTGCTTGAAACACAAACTGGTGGTGTTGTTCTGTGCCGTGTAGGTGTAACATTTTCCACAGTAACTTCTCATACAGTGATGCGTTAAACGTGTGTTTTGCACTCATTTGAAAAAATTAAGGAGCATCAGAAGAGGCATTTTGTGAATAGAAAACTGCTTACCTCAAAAGTAAGAGTGGCTTTTTAATTGTACAGATAATCCAGGACTGGATTACCATTCGTTCTCTCCACCATCATCAGATTATGCCCATGGGTCTTGTTAGTAAGAAGCAGGACTGGCATGTTCTATACTTCTGGTTTGCATCATCTGCTTTCTAAGGCTAAGAGCCCTCGAACAGCTATTTAACCATGTCAGAATAAAACATGAGGGGTGGAGTGGAGCTATCTCAGCATTTCTAGGTTCACAAATCCGAATGCACCAACATAACTGAAGCAGGGGAAAAGAAATTTTGTTATTCAAATAATAGCCTCTGTAAAGTTGTTCACACCCCTTTGAGCACAGCTGTGGGTTTTGTCCTCTCAGTATGCTGTGGTAATAATTTGTTGTGTGATAGAGAATTCAGTGCCAAGGCCACTTGTTGAATTGTGGTAGTTTGTTTGAATTTTGTTTACCTATTCAGGCATGCTTTGAATTACCATTCCTTACAGATAACACTAAGAGATTCCTTTTCTATTTCATTGTGTTTCTTGTCTGTAACAGGTAAGGCTCTATGATTCTGGAGCTGAAAAAACAGTGGATATCAGCAATCTAAGAAAACTTCAGGAAAATATGAAGAGAATTAGGGCATTAGGAGTACAATGTACCTTGACAGATATAAGGTAGTCTTTCCCTCATACTGAACAGCAGTATTAGAAACCTGAAAATGACATAACAATATTTTCTTGTGTTAGCATTGATTATCTAAGTTTTGATGTGGTTTGCTTTTTAAATAAAGAAGAAATGGGTGGGCAGCTGTGATTTGTTTTATAAGGAGGCTTTTTTCTAAGGGTTATGCTACATACATACCAGTAAAACAGAAGCTGTGCTATAGAAAGAAAAAATATTTATAAGGATGAATTATAAAACACTGGACAGATGATAGAAGTTTTTCTTATTTCACTGAATGCCTTTTTCCTTGACTCAGAATCTGAGATGAATCAGATCTCATGAAAATGCACAGGAAGTCTCTCATTTCTAGTCTGTAAAAAAGAGAGAGAACCAGGGTATTCTCCCATGCATGTGTTTGTGTGCTGTCTGTACTGTGAAGAAAAAATAATCATGTTTGTAATACCCATTCCTTAAGTGGATATAAAAAGCCCGATTTGCAGATGAAGTATGGAATTTCCTTTGTTCTGTTAAGATAGGTGTCATACTTGTGTAGCTCATGATCCTCCTCAGTTTTGAAGTTTTGGGGTTATATTTATTAGTTCTTCCTGTCATATAGACCTAGAGATGAATAACCATTTCTTTTTACTGTTAACTGTAATGGAGATTGTCTTTCTTCCATGACACTTCAAGCAGTGTCAAAAAAAAATCAAAATCTCAGTAAAGGAAAGGGTTTGTGGTAAAGCTCAGGAGATGACAACTTACTTTGTACTAACAGAGACTATAATTTGTTCTTTGTTAGACCAACAGGCGGAAGCTCGCAGTGGACAGCAACAGTGTGTGAATGTTTATCCTATTACCTAACCGGGGCACAAGTAAAAATTGTCATACAGGTTTGTAATCAAAACCAGTGGTATTTGTAAAATTTCTGTCAGTTTGTCTGTTAATGCAATTTTTTTTCTGAATATTTTCACTCTTCAAAGAAGTTCTGAGTGGAACTTGCTTAGATTGCTGTTTGCTGTAGGGAAAAATATGCTTTTTCTTTTTTTCTGCTTTATTTTCATTATTCACTGGAGCATTAGAGCAGTTTGGCTACCCAGTGTGAAAAGAAAGCAGTCTTAGATATATTTAATTACTGAAGAACAATATTTATATCTTTGGGATCACTGGATGCTGACAGCTTTTACGGATAGATGAGCAAGATGTGCATGTTCTTGATGAGAATAATTTCAGCAGCTACCATGTTAGTTTTCAAGCCTCAGAAACTGAAAGAATTAGTCCGATGCTGTACATCATTTGTGATTGATTTCTTCCACTGGTAAAAAAACAAAACAACTGAATTATTATGAGGGTTTGATTTGTGTAGGGTCTGTTGGCAGCTGCCAGTGAGGTTTTACAGTGTGTCTAAGATAAAAGCACTGATGAGTGAAGTTATTTATGAATGGGTTTAAAGCTCTTGCTAGAGGAAAACAAGTATTTGGCAGTTAATTCTAATAAAACAGCTAAGGGAAGAAGCGAGGTTTTATTCTGTTATTTTTTTTTTAATGTCATGCCTAGAACAGTTAGTGAAATGTTGGGAACTGTGACATGGATTAAATGAATTTTGTATCTTCTGACGTGGGCATCAATTGTTCGGCGACATCTGATTTGCAGTCAGTACCAGTAAAACGAAAAATATGCCTGTAGTTTAGAGGAAATGTGTATTGTAATATGTTGTCCAGCTCTCTTAATTTTTTCCAGGAAAGTGATGCGGCTTGTGCATTGCCTGTGAAAATTTTTTGCAAAGATGAGACAGGACAAGAGTTTGATGTTTCAGAACACCTTGTTCAGAAGGGTCTGGCTTTTAGAAACAGAAGGTTTGTATACTCTTATATTCTTTCAGACTCTCATATTCACATCGTGATAAGCCAATAAGTAAAACAAAAATTTGGATTGTCTCTACAGTGTATGTAGCAACAGAACTCCATCTTTAGTGAACATACCTGAATAGAATATTATTAATTGTATCCACTGCACGTTTCAGCTCTCTGAGTTGGTAGATGAGATGTTTGACAGTACTTTAATAAGCATTTGCTGTCTTTGTGTGTTTGGTTTTTTACTTCTATTATTTTATTTTTTTGCGCTTTTCAAGTTCTTTGTCAGTTAATATGTTGATGTGATTTGATTGAATCTGCTAGAACTGATGCAGCTGCTGAGGCTTGCTCAGTCTCCAGTGAACATCCGAAAGTACATTTCGAGCAAGAGGACACACTACTGAATGGTTGTAATTCAGAAACTGCTCATGCAAAAAGCAGCGCTGCTCCAGAGGAAAACATCACTGTTCCAGAGAGTGAAGAAAAATCATGTGAAACATACAAGGCATTGCCTCACTCCGAAGTGGATGAAATATATAAATCCCCCGTTATACCTGAAGCAAAAATTTTTCAAGCTGTAGTAAGTTGCGTTGGACGTGATGGAACTATATATATCGTACCAAAATCCTGTGGTAAGATTACATAGAAGAAATTACATTTACGTCTATGAAACTATATAGCTTTGGTATATCAGAATATACAATATACATGTTGTAGTATACATGTTCTGTATCAGGACACAGTTCTGGAAGATTTCTTTTGGGGAGCATTGCTGTTGGGGGTGATGAGGCCTTTGTTGAGCCGGCGAGGGGTGTGTGCCCATGCCATGCTGGTCCCGCAGCTTCCCAGCAGAGATAGCCCACATCCCCATGAGGTGGGGACCTGTCCTCAAACCCATTGAATTGTGTTTTCCTGTCCTTCCACCTGCCCGAGAAACCCAGAATGCCCAAGCGCTTGGACAGATGGGTTACTTGCGTCTCTTCTCTAGGCAGTATTGGGTAAAGCAGCAAATGCTTTCTTCTGTAATGTTGAGATTGTGATACATTTTACTAATAATAATGAAAGTACAGTCCTAAAGATTCTCAGAAGTTAGCCTAGTTCTCAAATACTGCTGGATTTTTTTTCCTTTGTTGTGAGCTCAGTACCCAGTTTTCTTGGAGAAATGTTTCAGTATGAGAACATTTTTCTGTTATTTTTTTTAATTCTGCAAATACATTTAAGTACACTTAGGTACTTAGTGGTGTAAGTCCATTAAGTACCTTTAAATATGTTCATGATCATGTCATGAAACTTTGAAATTCAAAGTACAGTAACCCCACTTGCTCAAGACTGTATTCTTGCAGTTGTTGCTGTAGACTGTACTCATAGCAGAGGGTCTTCTGGACACCTGTTCTGTGCTGTTTCATGGTGTCCTACCACTGCCTCTGGGAATCAGTTGTCTTGTTGATGGAAAGGTGCTTGTACTACTGCTGCCAAGGTGTCAGTTGCAGAATTTATAGACCCTTCTTCTGTGAGATTTGAATCCAGAATTACTAATGGCTTCACGACTGGAAATGCAGTTTACTTTTTGTTTAATTAGTAACTTGTTTGTACATACTAGATGTTGACCATACATATTGTTTCAGTGTTTTTGGAGCAGCCCGTGTATTTTGGGTTTATACGTGTCTTCATCTGAATCTGCTGGGTTTTAGTGATTGAAATAGTTTGCGCTGTGTTACAGACTGTTTTGAATTTATTTTACTTTTTTTTTAATTCTCCCCCCACCTCCAGAAATTGAACTAAACAAATTGATGGATGAAATACAAAGTAACTTCAAATGCCTTGGTCTTCTGGAACCATACAGGTGGAAAAAGGGAGAAGCTTGTGTTGTAAGAGGATCGGATACGCTGTGGTATCGAGGTACAGTTTTAGAACTCGGTGTCAATGCTCTTAAGGTAAGTTTGATTATATGTTGTGTGTTAGTGAGTGAACATGTGCATACGTATGTTTTTTTCCAAAAAAAAGGCCATTAACCTAATTCTCTAAAGTAAATTTATGGTCATAGCTTTTTTTGTTCAGCTGACTTGACTATGCAGATGCTCATTCTACTTCAAGGTGTGATACCTGTCCTGATTTTTACATTTATTTTAAAGATTTCTGTCTGCCTATTTCAGTTGTCACAATTTTTCCCATAGTTTTCCTGGTAATGATGATTGTTCTTAAGTAAAAAGTTACCTTGATCACATGTAAGTAATCCCTTTTAGATTTTTATTTCTTTGGTTGTTGTTATCTTATGTGGATGCTTTGAAAATACTTGGGTTTAGTTTCCTCCCACTCAAGTAGTGGCTGTCTTTGTTTTGAATTCTTTCTGCTGCACAGGTATAGAGCTACTTTTTCTAATTAGCAGTTAGTTCTATCTAAACTCTTGAGTCTGCTTATGCTTTTTAAATGTAGATTTGCAAGTCTGACACTATCGTAGTTCACAAACTTCTTACTTCTTTCAGTTGTAAACTGCTGTAGGTAATTATAGAAAAGGCAGGATCTCTTGCAAGAGAAGTTTAGAAACGACTTCTAATCTGCCATGCCAGTTTTTTAATCCTTTCCCTCATTTCCACTTTGTCACATCACATACTTAGCAGAAAACCATTATTTTTTTCCCCAGAAAAGCAAATGCTGTAAATGAACACTTTCTCTTAATAAACTTGACTTAAAAAACAGGAATTATTTCAGGAAAGCTTTTCTTTTCATGTAGGTACAGTACATAGACCGTGGTCACATAGAGACGATTCCTCATTGTCATCTGTACCCAACTACATTGTATACTGATATTCCTCCATTTTGCATACCATGTCAGCTCTACAAGACAACACCTGTGAGTAATGGTAAATTTGAAGATGTTTTAGTAGATAGTGACTCAATTGGATACGCTGTTTAGTCATGCAAAGGTTGAGACTAGTTGTGGGTATTTCTCTTGCCTATGAGGATTCAGAGAACAGCTGATGAGGATCGTTTCAGCAAGACAGCCTTTTATCAGGAAATTCGAGGTTCCTTTATGAAGGGACCTTGCTTCAAAAGCAGCTGTTACTGGAATTAAATCTTTGTGAGACGGGACACTGCAGTGGTTGGCAGGATGATACTCTGGAGTGGTAGTTCATTTTGCAATAGCAGCAACAAGAAGTAAGGCCTGGATTTCTTAATGCAAATTGGCCAGAAAACTAAATCTTCAAATCCTGCAAAAGTGTTTCTGTCATTCTAATCTTAGCTGCATAGGAAACAATCTGTTATGCTAAACCAATACAAGTGAATTATTTTAGGGTTTTTTGTTAGAAAGTAATTGATCCCACAGGCTTGAGAGGTGGGCCCATGCAAACCTCATAAAGGTTAACAAGGCCAAGTGTGAGGTCCTGCACCTGGGTCAGGGCAATCCCAAGCTCAGATACAGGCTGGGTGGAGAATGGATTAAGAACAGCCCTGAGGAGAAGGACTTGGAGGTCTTGGTTGATGAAAAAATCAACATGAGCCAGCAGTGTGCACTTGCAGCCCAGAAAGCCAACGGTATCTTGGGCTGCATCAAAAGAAGTGTGGCCAGCAGGTTGACGGGGTGATCGTCCCCCTCTACTACTTCGCTCTCAAGAGATCCTACCTGGGTTATTGTGTCCAGTTCTCGAGTCTCCAACATAAGGACATGGAACTCTTGGAGAGAGTCCAGAAGGAGCCACGAAGATGATCAGGGGGCTGGAGCACCTCTCTTATGAATACAGACTGAGAGACTTGGGATTGTTCCACCTGGAGAAGGCTCCAGGGAGACCTCCTAGCAGCCTTCCAGTACCTGAAGGGCCTACAGGAATGCTGGAGAGGGACTTTCTACAAGGGCATGGAGTGATAGGATGAGGGGGAATTGATTCAAACTGCAAGAGGGTAGATTTAGGTTAGACATTAGGAAGAAATTCTTCACTATGAGCGTGGTGAGACACTGGCACAGGTTATCCAGAGAGGTGGTGGATGCTCCCTCCCTGGCAGTGTTCAAGGCCAGATTATATAGGGTTCTGAGCAGCCTGGTCTAGTGGGAGATGTCCCTGCCCATGGCATGGTGGGTGGAACTAGGTGATCAACCCAAACCGTTCTATGATTCTGTGATACGTAATTAATGTCATCACATACTGTCACATCTTAATCAAATTTGAATGGTGTATTTAGTAAATGTGAATTACTGAAATGACTGGCTTACTTTTATAGTTATTTTTAAAGAAAACCTTTTTATTTCTGGAAGCAATTCAACTGATAGATTAAGAAAGACAGGCTTATAAGCCTCTGGGTTGGGAGGCGAACAGATGTAGGCAATAAAAGAAGTATTTAAAGTATCCTGTGTTTTCTGTTGTATGTTAAGTTATCGTAGAGTGTAATTCTGTATGTTTGGGTTATGCTTCGGGTAATTGCACACACATGTGTTATTATTAGGTGTGTGTTAAAGGTTAGTCTTGGGAAGCAGCATTTCTTTCTGAGCCACTTCTAGATTTGAAAATTGCTGGTGAGGATTGTCCCATGGTAAGTTTCAGTGTGTCAAATACTAGATAATGTTTAAACTGTTGTAGACATATCAAACTAATGATGTGTGTTTTGAAAGAAGTTTTTCGATGATAGGCATGTATTTTAATCTTATCATGTTAAGAATAGTAAGACTATCACTTGTTAGCATCTTAATGTTGTGGGTTTCTTGCGTTTTGCCAAATAGGTTGGAAATTTTTGGCAGCAGGATGCAGTGGATTGCCTTCAAGGACTGCTTACAAATGAAGAGGTTGAAATACATGTTCAGGTAGCTTAATTTATTCATAGATGTGGACTGAGGCTTACTTTTTGTTCTCTTCCTTTTTTCTTTTTTAACTTGCATTAAGAATAATAAGTGAAGGAGTAAATGTATTTCTTAGCCAGAGTCCAAAGCTAAAGTTAATTCTCCTGTGACTTGATCTTTATTATAGTTATAGTCTTCAGGCCTTAAATGTCTCCTTCAGAATTATTAATGTTTTTTGGTCCTGTTTGTATTCTGTGTTGCCATTCTGACAAGCAACCTACCTACCGACAACGTAAATTGTAAATTCAATTATAAGTGATTAAAATTTGCCATGGCAGGGGCATTGGAACTAGATGATCTTTAATGTCCCTTCCAACCCAGACCATTCTATGATTGTGATTTTTTAATTTTTATTCTATGATAATTAAGTACGGACATGCCTAAATTAATATATTAACATTATAGGGGAACACATCATCTGTATTGTCTGAAAACCTGCAATTTCAGGTAGTTTGATTAATGATAAATAGTGAAAGAGAGGAGATTATTGTGGAGTGCACAAGTGTGGGATAATGTTTGGGTTTTAGGCCGAGTAGTCGGTGCTGCCATTCCAGAGATACAAAACCAGTAAAGATGGCTGTTAACATCAGTTGTGACAAAAATGGGAGTGTATCTTTGACGAATGAGTATAGTGCATATAAGAATGACAGGTTTGAATTTCCTGGGGATTATTTCTAAAACCTGAGTCCCGCTATTGCTGTTATAATCTTACTTTGTCTTGTGTAAATAGGAATTACCAGATGACCCATGGGGCAAATTGTCCATCAACCTGTATTTTGGTGGAATGTCACTTTCTTCCTTCATGGCATACCAGAAGTACTGTGTTGCTGAATTTTGTCTGGACGTACCAGAGATGGTGAGATTTTTGTGTGTTTGTGTCTTTTGCTGTTGTTACTCTGACATTAAAAAGATTACTCAGTTGCTTGTTGTGACCTTTGATTTGTTACTACTTTTTATGTTTCTCTACGGTTTTGTGGTGTAGACAGCAGTAGCATGTGTGTACAGCTCGTAGCATAGCAAATGTAGATATGATGTATTGATAAGATTGTATGGAATAGCAGATTGCCAGGTTTGTTCTTGGACTCCTTACTGAGGTATGTGCAGTGCTCAGTTGGGAATGAGCTGTAATTTAAGTTGAATGTTTAGAGCCAGGTGGAGTCAGGTGTCAATGTTCCCGATTGCTTTGCAGAAATCTGGCATTCAGTTTGTATGTATGATAGAGTCAGACATCCTTTCTTTACTGGTATTTATCAAGCTCTTTTTAATCTTAGGAGTACATACTTTAAATGGAAAAGCTGTTTTTTTCTAGTTAAGTCTGAGGAGCATAATGGTTTTTTATACTGTATCCTGTTCAAATTGACAATGTCTGCAGCCTTTCCCTCATCAACCAGGCGGGTCACCTTGTCATAGAAGGAGATCAGGTTGGTCAAACAGGACCTGCCCTTCATGAACCCATGCTGACTGAGCCCAGTTCCCTGGTTTTCCTGCACGTGCTGTGTGACCACACTCGGGATGTTCTGCTCCATGACTTTCCCTGGGACTGAGGTCAGGCTGACAGGCCTGTAGTTTCTGGGGTTCTCCCTCCTGCCCTTTTTGTGGAGAGGCGTCACGTTGGCCAACCTCCAGTCCTCTGGGTGCTGCCCACTAGACCAGGACTGCTGATAAATGATGGAGAGTGGCTTGGCAAGCTGCTCTGCCAGCTCCTTCAGCACTCTTGGGTGGAACCCATCTGGCCCCATAGCGTTGTGGAGCAGGAAGTCACTAACTGGTTTCTCCTGTATTATGGAGATTTCAGTCAGCTCCCCATCTCTGTCATCCAGCTCAGGGGACTGAGTACACTGAGGATGGTTGATCTGGCTATTAAAGACTGAGGCAAAGGTGACATGAAGTACCTCAGGCTTTTGTTTGATCTTTGGTCACCAGGTTTCCCCCCATATCCAGTAAAGGATGGAGGTTCTCCCTGGGCCTTCTTTTATTGCTAATATATTTGTAAAAATGTTTTTTATTATCTCTTATGGCAGTGGCCAGATTAAGTAATAATCCCCCTGTACTCAGCATTAGTGAGGCCGCACCTCAAAATACTGTGTTCAGTTTTGGACCCCTCACTACGAGATGGACATTGATGCGGTGGAGAGGGTCCAGGAGAGGGCAGTGAAGCTGGTGAAGGGCCTAGAGCACAGGTCTTATGAGGGGCTGCTGAGGGAGCTGGGACTGTTTAGTCTGGAGAAGGCTCGGGGGGACCTTATTACTCTACAACTGCCTGAAAGAAGGCTGGAGTGAGGGCGTGGCTGATCTCCCAAATAACAAGTGATAGGACAAGATGTAACAGCCTTGGACTGCTCCAGGGGAGGTTTAGACTGGATGTTAGGAAGAATTTCTTAACGGAAAGGGTTGTCAGGCACTGGAACAGGCTGCCCAGGGAAGTGGTGGAGTCGCCATCCCTGGAAGCATTCAGAAGAGGTGTAGATGAGGCCCTTAGTGACATTGTTTAGCAGTGGACTTGGCGGTCCTGGAGTAACAGTTGGACTTGATGATCTTGAAGGTCTTTTCCAACCTAGTTGATTCTGTGTCAGATCATGCAGGGGGAAGAAAGGGTCAGAGTTTATTGTTTTGTTTTGCAGTTACATATCTGATTACTTCCACTTTTCTTTTTGCTCTGGGCATAATGAAAACTGTTCATCAAATAGATGTGTAAAATTAAAATGTATTTTAGAGAAATGATAGCTTTTGTTATGTATCATATTAAAGTACAAGAAAGAATTCATGACCAATGATCCAGCTGAGCTATACATCCTTTTAAAGGCATAATTTAATGCACCAAGGTTTATTTTGTCATGAACCAAATGAGTTCTGTAAACTGTAAAATAAATAATTTCTGGAAAAAGACACACTGGAGCATGCTGTGCTGGTGAGACAGCAGCTGTCTGTACTTCGCAAAATCTTAACTTTTTGAAAGAATGATAATTCTGGTGACTTAAGAAGTTGCATTGCCCTTAAGAGAGAACTTGCTCTGGCAAACTGCAGTAACATTGAGCATGGCATTCAGGTTAAGGAAGAACTTCTTTACTGTGCGAGTTCCTGCACACTGGACCAGGTTGCCCAGAGAGGTTGTGGAGTCTCTGTCACTGGAGATACTCAAGAACCATCTGGCTGCAGTCCTGTGCCATGTGCTCTAGGATGACCCTGCTTGGGCAGGGGGATTGGACCAGTTTGACCCACTGTGGTCCTTTCCAACCGATTCTGTGATTCTATTAACTTGTGCTAACTTATTGCTATTGTTTTAGTTTTTTCTAAGTATTTTCTCTCTTTAAAGTGAATTCCATATGTAATGTATTTTTGAATTAATGGCAATAGTTACCAAGTCAGTATGTTAGGACCATTTCAAAGATATATTCTTTATATTTTAAGTGTTAATTAACTAATTCTGTTATCTTTTAGCTAAAGCTTTATTAAAAACCTAATAACTATTGAAAGGAAATGTTGATTAATGGTTTTTTTGCATTTTGTTAATAAATACGTTGTTTGACTAAAGTCTGTCTCTGTCTAGGAACTACTTCAAGGAGATGTTCCTGTTTCACCTTCGTACAGGTTGCCACCACTCCCTACTCCAGGAGATACTTTTCCTGTCAGAATTACCCATTTGGTGTCCCCTAGGGAGGTATGTTTTGTAAACATCTCATGTAATGTTGCAGGCAGGAAGTGTTCCGGTCCCGTCATGCTGGTGAATAGGAAATAATGGCTAACAATTTTATGTAATATAAAAAAGTATTAGTAAAGTTGCAAAATGCGACTGAGCATTTGTGCAGTACAACTGTCTGAACTGATGATCCAGTTATAACTGATGATCCAGTTATACATTAGGTGAATGGAATGTCTTTGCATAGCAAACAAAGCACTGTTTCCAAAGTTGTTCTTTTATTAACTTTAATCTTTGGTTTGGTATTACGAAGTGAATTTATTTGCCAAGTAGCAGGAGAGAGGAATTCTAATAAGACACAGCTGTGAAATTTTACATGGGTATATTATCTAGTGTGTGCATTCCTTTCATTCTTACATTTTAACATTGAAAAGTCATGTTAATCAATCACGACTCTTCTGCTTTTGGAAAAAACCTGTAAATATGAAATTATTCATAAATCGAGAAAGAAGAAAGGGGAACGAGGATGTACTGAACCTTTCAAAGCTGGGAACAAGCAATCTTCTAATAATCTTCGATCACTGATGGAATTTGAATGTTTTAAGTTGTCTGCAAAAGTTGTAATATGAGAGCCTTTTCTTTGAGTAGGTTTATATTTGCCTTGAGCCTTCCAAGAACCTTATGAAGCAGTCTACCACAGAGGGAGATGCCAGCTGTGACTCGGAGTTTGGGAGCCTTGATGAAGCCCTGAAATGGTGTAATAAAAATGTGGAGTCTCTTCCCCTTCTAACACACTTCCGAACAGGTACATTAGTGTGTTTATTTTCCCTGTTGTTGCATGTGGATGTACAAAAAGCCTGAAATTACTTCTTCAGAATAGGAATAATTATATTTCTGCGTATCGTTAAATGAAACTTTTGGAGAGTAAGGAGTAACACTACGCGATAATCATACAATACACTATAGTCAGGAGTGTGGAAAAAAAGAGGCTCGGGAAACCTTAACACTCTCTACAGCTACCTGAAAGGAGGTTATAGCAAGGGGGGTGTTGGTCTTTTCTCCAGGTAACAAGCAATAGGGCAGAGATGAAATGGCCTCAAGTTATGCCAGGGGAGGTTTAGATTGGATATTAAGAAAAATTTCTTCACTGAGAGGGTTGGCAGGCACTGGCACAGGCTGCCCAGGGCAGGGGTGGAGTCACCATCCCTGGAGGTGTTTAAAGACGTGTAGATGTGATGCTTAGGGACATGGTTTAGTGGTGGAGTTGGCAGTGCTGGGTTAACGGTTGGACTTGATTTTAAAAATCTTTTCCAACCTAAATGATTCTTCTGCACTACCCTTGTCATTCTGTTCCACTGGAAAATGATAGATAGAACTCAGACTTCTGATGCCTGTTGAAGTTAATGAGCTGAGTTTAGATTGCATATGGCAAAAAATAAAAATCTTTTCCCTTAAGGTGACTGTCACTGAAGCTGCAACTGAAAATCTTGCTATTAAATACTCAAAAGGCACAAGTTATGTACAGAAAATCACTTTGCCAAGAGTTAGAAATTATGTGAACCCTGAAAAGTATTACTTCACTTTAATTCTGGATTTCTCCATTTAGGCGAAAGTTTGGATCACTATTTTAACCAAGCAGTTTTCTGTTAATTCTCATCATTGCCATATGAGGTAGAGAAACTTTACGTAACTTGCATACTAATGATGATGAATTGAGAGTTCAGAGGGAATTGCAGGATGCATAGAACAAAATAGTAGCATGAATTAGAGAAGAAAAAAACTTAGTCACAAAGTAAAATGGATTTTCAATTTCCGTTGGTTTGTATTGTACTGTGAGCATATTGGGGTGTTTTGTGGTTGTTTTTTTTCTTTTTACAGATATGCCTTGTCTTGCAGAATACCAGGATGGTTTATGGTACAGAGCAAAGCTCCTTTCCATTGAAGAATTTAACCCTGTTAAGGTTCTGGTTCAGTTTGTTGACTATGGTAGTTTTTCAGTTGTCCCAACAAGCAGGTAAATACGTAAGAAGAAAAAATGCATGTGAAATGCCTATATATGTACTTGTGAAATATGTACTTATGAATAAGTGTATATATTTTTACATTTGTTATTACCTACCTTTATATAACTGTAGATATGATATGATAATTTAGCATTAGATTTCAGTTGGGAGAGAAAGTTGGTTGGCTGGTTAAATAATTACTGTCTGCAGGGTCTAGGGTGTGGCACCTGCTTCTCTCTCAGGTTGTTCTGAGAATCCCATTATTATAATACCAGATTTCTCTGTCATCTTCAGTTACTTAGTCTGTGAAGTAGGCTCAGGCTTATAATCTGATTTTGTACCCAAAAAGCTTACACAGAGCAGGTGCTGAGCCCTCCAGGTGTACAATCCTCTCATCCTGTGCCACTGCAATCTGCACAGAAACAGCTGGGCAATAAGATAAGGGAGTATCTGAGTGGGACACATCTTGTGCTGCTTCTGTGGAAATTGAAGTTCAAATCCCTGTTCTGCCTGGTGCTGAGTCACTCTAGGACCTGCTGCTGTGCTGATACATGTCAGCTAAGTGTCCCAAACACCTCAGGCTTTTGGGGTCCCCTAGGCTTGTCTGAATTTTCTCTTTTGAAGTACTTTCACTTTATATATGTACTGCTTAATGACCTTGACTTGCTCTTGAGCTCACTGGGGGATCTATCTAAGGGTCCTGTCTGAAGATGAGACAAAATAGGGATTTGAACAGATTTCCTGCTTCAGACTGTTAGGGTCATGGGAGAGTGTTTTGTTTCAGGGTTGCGCTTCTTGCTCTGCTTCCCCATTTCTTTGCTTCTGGGATAGAAAGAAGAGTGGGGAGATAATATTAAATCAAGCTACCCATTTCTAGTAGTGCAGCTAGAGCACATCCAGGTGTGAAGCACTGGGACAACAAAGATCTGTCATTTTCCAGACACACCAGACTTGGAGCTCATATCGGTGCCTGGCCCTTGAGACTCCCCCCCAGGCACTATAATGGGGAGGCAGCATGCCTGCTGGGCTGACCTGCTTTTTGCCTGTTACTGTGCTGAAATCCTGTAGAGGGCCAAGCCCTGCCTGATGAATTGTTTGGTCTCACACCAGCATGTTCTTGTAGAGCAGGGACACTGATCCCAGTTTCCACACTGTAAATCTTCTGCATGAACCATTAAGCTGTCCTTATGTCCATGCTGACAGTTGAGCTTGACAGGAGGATTGTTGCAGGCAAACATATGTTTCATTTTTGTTCTAGATTGCGTCACATACCTTATCATCTGCTGAAGTTTCCTGTTCAGTCAGTACGAGCTCTGTTGGCTGGATTTAAACCTGCTTTATATGACAGAAATGTGGAAAGAATTCCTTACTGCCCAGAATGGAGTGTGGAGGCACTGTGGGCTATGGTGGAGTGTATTGAAGGAAAACAGCTCTCTGCTTCCATGCTTGTGAGAAACTTTTTTTCTTAGTTTTTGCTCAGCCTAAAATTCTTACTAGCACTCTTGACTATAACTTAAGTATTTGTTTTACTGTGAACCCTCATAATTCAAAACTGGGAGCAATTCACCAAATTTACTGTGAAGGAATGCTGATGAAGTGAGAAAATCACGTGGTGCTCCTCTTAATCCTGCAAACAAAAAGTTTCTGAGCATTCCTGTTACTTTAAAAACAGTTTCCTTCACTTAAAACCAGAAATATTCTTCATATGTTCACAGTTGCATTTAGGCAGTGAGTACAGCCAGTAAGATAACTTCTAATATTGGTTAGCTTTAGATTTAAATCTGTTACTATCAAAACTTTGTCAACTTCCATTTTTCAGGCTCTTTCACCAGCAGTCACCATTTCCTTGTATGAAGAGGACAAGAAACTAGTTCATATGAAACTGGTAGAAATGGGACTTGCAGAGTTGGATGAGTGACATGTAAGTATAGTGAATATGAACTACAAATTCATACCATTGCAAAGGAATTATTTCTGAAGTTCTAAGCAAAGTCTAAACTGTCAGTAATGTTGATAACTAGATTTAAAAGAAAAATTCCTTCTGTCCCCACTCCCACTCTTTTAATGAAATGAAAGCTGTTAAAGTGAATTTCATTACATACAAACACATTACTGAAGCCCACAGTATAGCTCTAAGGAGTAACAGGTACTGAAACAGAGAGCCCTAAGGCAAGGTATCAGGGCTTTTGCTGCTGGTAACTGAAGAAGGTAACGTGCAGATGTGTGGCAGTGTACTCTGCCCAGACAATCAAAATTAATTGTTTTTCTTAATTTTCAGCATTTGATCTCAGTGATGTCCAGTGCCAGTGTTCTCAGACAGATCTATGATAACATAACGGATATCCATACATCTAGTCAAACATGGAACAGTTGAAATGCAAAGCTTTACAGTATGTGTTGTCTACAGAGAATACTGGAGATGGGTTTTCAGATTTCTTGGCCAACTCGGTGTTAAGTCATCCTTTTCCCTCCTATGTAATAAGCACTCTTCTAATTGATGTTTACAGATAACTGTTCCCACACTTTTGAATCTTGAAATAGTTCACTATCTACTTACCTCTCAATCTTTATTGACCTTAGAGCCTTAAGTATTGTTCTGTCATATCTGTTTTGTAAAAGAGTAGATGGAATTAATGTGTAGTAGTAAAACAGATAACAAGGTGATGCTGGTCACACTTGTTCCAGAATCTTGTTAGGGGACTCAACAGGAAGGTGAGTTTTATTACTGTGAAGTAACCCTTGTTAATACTTAAGGCATATTTGGTGACAGACTTCTCCAGTACTGGAGTTTGGGACAGCAAGTGAACAGTTGAGGGTGGGGGAGTATTTTACTATCTTTGTTCTGGAACGTGTTTGCATTGCTGCTCTGTTTCCTATTTTTGGTCACGTTTTGGGTGTCCTTGCACCTCCTTCCTACTCCTGGAGCTGCTGTGTTCATTTGATACAGCGTTGGAATAAACAGGAGTTTGTTTAGCACGCATGTGAAAGCTTGTTTTCCTTTACTATCATAGTATGTGAAGTTTCTTTGAACGTCTCTATTGTACTAGTGTAGTATATCCTTTGCATTTAAACCTCAGCCCCTTTCAGTCTCCCCATAGGAAAAAAGATTCACAGTGAAGACTCCACCACCTCTCTGGGCAACCACGTCCAGTGTCTGTCACCCTCACAGCAAAAAAAAAAAAACATTTTTTCATGTTCAGAGGGAATCTCTGTGTTTCAGTTTGTCCATGTTTGTGCAAATATCACATACCTGTATACACATCTTGTCCCTCTATCACATGAAAGCAAGCGTACAAAACAGCCTTGGCAGTGTTGCTCAGGCATGCTGCAAGGGTCGCTTGCCACTCTGTACCAGCCGTGGAAGTATCTTTTCACAGTTGTAGTACATACTATGTATGATTAATACCAGAGCATATGCTGTTGAAAATACCCTATAGAGCTGTCATGTGCTGTATTCAAAACATGTTTCTTACTTTTGTAAAAAAAAAAACAAAACAACTTGCTTATCAATCATCATAAAAAGGACTTAGCCCTGAATTACTTAAGAACTGCTGCTTAGGAGAGGCAGGTCCTGGCACTCCACCCCACCAAGCAACTTCTAGTTGTGAGTGAGCATAGTTCCCACTACTGCAAATAGATTGACCCTTGAGTAAAAAAAGGCACACACAGGCACAGTGACTACAGAGCTTGCTTTCACTGAGGAGAAGAAAGCAGGGGGGGAGGAGGCAGAGGCAACAAGGGGAAGAAAAAGTATTTTCTGCTGTGCAGGAGAAACCAATTTTTCAGCATCCACTACAGTAGAGTTAGAGCAGACACACTAGCTTCTGTATCACTTCACTTGTAGGCACTGCAGAATTTTAAAAGACAAGTCAGCTTAAAAATACCTGTTAGGTGAAAGAATGGGATGAGATGACCTTCGTTGATTTCTGGTATTTTCCTCCCACATTTCTGAGTAGCTTGGAGCATTAACCTGTTCCTGCCTCACCTGTCCTAGCCTTCTGGATATAGAAGAGCAGTTTACAGAACAGTTTGGGGTCTGCTAATGCTGTTGCCTCCTAACTGTGAGTTAAAGAAAAAAGACCATGAAGAATAGCTTTAGGCTAGCTGAAAAGGAATACTGCCATTCTTTAAGTCAAGCAATAAGTAAACTGATCCCAGACTCTTAAATGTGGCCACCTGCTGTATTTTACCACAGCAGGGTTCCAACAGCACAACTTTTTACCTTGGATTGAAGAATTTTCTCTTAGATGTCTAAAATAAGGTAATTGACCACTGTTTGAATTGTCACTGGCAGCTGATTTAAAAAACACCCTTTAAACCACACGTGACAGAATACTGGATCAATAAACTGCTTTTTAAAAGTAGAAATGGGAAAAAAGTTAGAAAAAGCTCTGATGTAGTAACACCCACTGAAAAATAAATTTTACAAGAAAACTATAAACAATATATACACCAACAAGCTTAGAGGGGTTTCTCTTCTTGTTTACAGGAATGTACATTATTTTTGCTGATGTGCCAACACTTCCAGCAGTTGACATTACCTACAACTTGGTGTCCATGATAATATTACCATCCTTGTCCTTTACTCGTACTCTCCCAGAGACATACTTTGTTTCCTGCTGTCCATTCACATACACAGTCTTGACAGTACCATCCGGATACTCCCTTCTCTTGAACTGTGATGTGTGTAGTTCTCTCTGGCCATTATTGAACTCGATAGTTTTGCTTCCATCTCTGCATTAAATAAATGTAGAGAAGTATTTTTAAAAAACAGCTTAAGGACTATACATAAGGCTTAAGCTTAATCACAGAACAAACATTAAAATACACAAGCTTAAGTGAAGGAAGAACTGAAAAAAAAAATATTAATGAAAAGCCTGTTCTGTTAAATATGATTCCAGCTGGCTGGTACTCACAAACCTGTTTCTGCAAAACTGACATGGCTTCTTTATACTTGACAGCCTCTACCTTTCACTGCACTAAATCTATTACTGCATCCGTCCAAGAAGAGTTTTAAATGACAGGTGTCAGTTAGACCTGGTTGCCACACCAGCTGGGTTCTCACATGTTCTCTAGAACTGTGCAAAAATCAGAACAATCTCTCAGGCTAGGATATAAGAAAATACACACAAGCATTCAGTCTTTGTGTCTCCTCCAAGATACAAAAAAAAAAAACCCCAATTTCAGGCAGTAAATACACAATCACAGTACAGTATATAGATCTGTCACCATACACTGCCTCTGCCAGTGAGCCCTAACTGCTCTGTCCCCAACAGCAAGCCAGGGTACCTGAAAAGGCAAAGCTTACCGCTGAACACGAACAATAGTACCATCTGGAAAAATACTCTCTTCTTGCCCATCCGTAAATAAATTTTTGATAGTTTGATCAGGGAAAGTAATTTCTTTCTTGCCATCAGGATAATGCTTCTCTGAAACGTATTTTGAGACAATATGCTTATTAGATAAGTACAGGTGTGTATATGGCAGCAATTCTGAGGGTTGGTTGGGTTGGATTTCTTTACCTATTTGTCCATTTGGAAACTGCAAGACCTCTAAGCCATCAGAGTATGTGGTATGTGTAGTCTTAGCATCAGCGTAATAATAAATCTGCAGAAAACAGTTGAGATTTAACATAACTAGTGAGAAATTTCGTGTACACTTAAGTATTTATAGAAAGCGCAGATGTAGGATACACACCACTGTTTGATCAGGCATAACCTGCTTCACGTCCCCATTGAAGAAGGTTATAGTTACAGTCTTCCCATCAGAATCCACTTTTTTGCATGTCCCATTGGGGAAATATATGAGGTGACAGCCATTTTTCAAAACCTTTTCAACCTAATGAATAGATTACAGAGGGGTAAGTATTGAGCCATTACACTCACGTACTCATTCCTCTTTCACGACAGCTGCCTTGTGGAATTTCAGAGTGCCGAGCTCTCATGTTACCTTTCCATCAGGATAAGCAGTTTCTCTCTGTACCTCTTCACTGTCTGTATGTGCAGGTCTAGGTGGTAGTGACACATGAGCTTCATTAGGACAGGCATCCTGAAATGAAGAAAATAACCTGGCCACAAACTCAAACTGAACTTTGTCGTTATACATGTTTTTTCTTAGACTGAGAAGTATTTTAGGAAACGAGCATCAGGAAGAAGACAAGTATAGGAAGCCACAAACACAAATCTAGTTTTTATACAACCCCTAGTATAACTCAAGTGGTAAAATAAGACAGACTCAGCAATAATTGGTTGTCTGTGGTCAGCTGTAGCCTGGACTGAAGTGGAATTCGGTGTTGTAGCATGGTGCTCAATTGCTTTAAGTTATCCATATGAAGGTATGAGACAGTTGATGAAGTTTCATAAAACCTAAAAGCTACCTACAGCAATTAATGTAAGAAAGAATTAATTCAACTGTTCACAAGATGCTTGCACAGTTGCCCTGTGTAGAACATATAAACACCTATCATTTCCTCCTCCTTCAAAAGGTAAAACATTCTGCAAAATTCAAGGAGGGGGGGATACGATTATTTTATATTATTTTCTTTCCTCACTCAAAGAATGTTGCAACCACTAGACACAGGTGAAACACTCCGCATTGACTACTACACAGTCATTTTCTGGTAAGACAATAAAACTGCAGTTGAAGTACACAAGAAGGTGAGTCAACAGCTTTACCAATCACCCTCCAGATACTCATTTAAGTACAAGTAATTATCGTTTTATTATAGGCTTCTTCCTCCCCCTTAAAAATCAAATCAAGATACAGGACTTACTACCATAGAAGTCCTAGAAGAATCCTTTAGTGCCATCGTTGTCTCAGAGTTGCTTCTGTCATTACCAGGCCCTGATGCAGGTGTTCTAGGAAGCTTTCCTACTCGGATACATGTAATAAAGTTAATTTAGGCAGTAAATTTAAAGCACAGTTGAAGTGTTACAATCATAATTACATATAATTATTTATGAGGTCAATTTGTACAGGACACAGTTAAGTGCAGTGGAAACTGAAAGCAGTATGAAAAGAATCAGCATAAGCCAGCTCCCTCGTGTCACTGCTTCATGTGGCAGCAAGAAGAATCACTGAAACAGGCATAATACTTTCACTTTGTCTGCTATTTAATTTCTGTTGATTTACAAAGGATTTTCCCCCCCCAGGGATCTAGACAACATTAATTATGCCTTATAATGAATAAAGGAAGACTGATACACCCTTTTAACAGCAACTGATTGGCAGACTTTTCCCGTGTCTCTCCTAGCATGCCAGAAAGATTACCAAAATAAACCCAGCAAGGGCTTCAGTTGTGAAATGCACTCCTAACAGGTAACATGAGGGTTGGTTGAGCTGTCAAAAAAGTACCCTCCAGTTACCTTCCTTATGTGATTATTCATTAGGAAGGGGCATAGCTGCCAACAGCATCTGCTCTTATCTGTGAGCAAGGAATACCCGCTACAGCATTGCCCGTATGATTACAGATCCTGCTCACAGAAGGTTCTGAAGAGACAGAGCAGTTCTGAGGCTAATGGTTATCTAATCAACATCCACAGCTTGGAGAACATTAACAATGAGCACCATTTTGGATTACAGGACGCAGCTTCTGGTATGCTCCAGATCACCAGACATGGCCAGAAGCATTTTTTGCTTCGAGAATGGTCTCATTACAGCTTTCTCCAGAACCTTACCCTGGGAGATATTTATCCATATGCTCAAGTCCATTACAGCTATTCTCTATCTACTTTGGAGGTGGTAATGCACTCTTTTTATTAAAAAGTAAAAATACACATTAATTTTCTTTAAAAGAGTTAACAGAATTCTCTGATTAAACAAACATTTATACCTTTTGCCTGCGAATAACTTTTGCCATGTATTTTGCTGCCCTTCTGTACTGGAAGAAGCAGAGATGCAGTTGGATTTTTTGGTCCTCTACTTGGTAGACACTAAAAGAAAAAGTTATTTGTGGTTTATGTGACATTTACTCATAACTCATACTACTCATACAGCAGCAACAAAATGCATACACCAAGTCTACTGGAAGCTTTCTGCACAAACTATACATTTTGGGGATTTAGTCAGCAAAGGGGTTTGTGTGATGTAGCCCAAGCTGTACTTTGGACACCTTCCGCTGTCTGCTGCCTGCCTACCAACAACGGTTAACTTTGGTGCAGGCAGTCCAGAATAATAGTTACAGTTTGAAAACAAAATGTAACTGCTTCAGACAACAGTGAACTGCCTGGTTTGCCTGGCTGATGCTTAAGGTCAGGCTCACAGGTTAGATCCAACCTATGATTTTCTCTGATAATTGCATCATTTTGAGTTTCTGAGATGAGCTCCTCAACAGAACGGACGCTGCACATTGTGAACATTCACATCTGGAGAGAATGTGACATAAACAAAATTCTGTGCCTGTCACCACTGCTGGAGTCCCAATATGAGTAAATTAAACATGGAAGTTGTAGCTATTGGATTCCAAGTTTATGATCCAAAACTCAAAAGAGTATTCATACAGATTAATTTAAAACACCAAGGTAATAACTTACAGACTCTGCTCTTTTTAGAGTCATCCCAGAATTTTCTGTTTTCCTCTTGCTTCCAGCAGCTTCCGCTTTCTTCCAGGCTTCTAGACGAAACCTCTCCATAATTTTTACTTCCTCTTTTAGTTCCATATTCTCATTTACTAAAGCATCTATTTGATCTTTCAAGCGTCGATGGGTGGTTGACCATTTTGCCTCTTTTCGCTTTAAATCTTCCTGTAACTCTGCAATCTGCTGTTTTAAAGCCTTAGAAAATTGCATGTTTAAAAAAATGAAAGCGCTTTTAATTTATAATATATTAAGAGATTTTAATATTATAATAGAAATACACATACAAGAGTGGCAAAAAGAATAAGATCAGCCTAATGGGGCAGAGGGTGAAAGGTAGAAGATTTCTTCCCAAAAAAGATACTTATTTTAGAATACCAATTTTATAAGCTCAACTTCAACCTCAGGAAGTGTCTTTATTGCCCTATTGGCACCCGTTACACTTCACAGATTGGCCAGTACAAATACAATAGAGAAAGAAACATGAAATCTTTAAGGCTACCCTTGAGAGGGCTCTTCAAAAATCTTGCACAGGAAAATAGGGAGGACAAAGTCACATAAAAGCACTTGTCAATCTGCCTGCCCAGTTTAGCAAATGTTACTTCAATCTGTTGAAGTTATGTAAGGAAAATTTGTAGGGAAGGAGGAGGGAAGCCCATGTGTGTTGTTTAATACAACTTGCCTGTATATCTCATGTACCATATGTACTGACAATGAAGGAACAGACAGATCTTTTTCCCTACATCTCTGATACCTAAAGACCTACGAGTAAGTAATAACAAAATGTAACTTTGGAAGTTGTAGAAGATTGCTACATTTACTGTACAACAGTTAGAGGCAGAATAAACTTAACTACAGTTCTAGTTTGCATTTTGATCCAGTACCATGAATAAAAACTTGCAACTTTATATTAACTACAGTAATTCTGTATCAAAGTTGAAGATCATTCTACCACAGTCATGAGCAGCTTTCAGTACAGAAACATGACATAAGGATTTGCTAAGGATTTGCTCATCAGGGGTTTTTGCCTTAAAACCATCAAACAGCATTGTGAAGACTGTAGTTCCTCAATTAGGACACATCAACTAACAGCTCCCATCTTGAAAGTACTTGCAATCTTTCAATTAAGTTAGAATTTAGTTCTCAACTGCCTTTAAATGAATTTACGTGTTCTAGTGTGGACTAGAAGAACAATGTATTTTTTGTACCTGAATTTCATCACGTTCTTTTTTATCTGGAATTGCTCTAGCTTCTGTAGTATATTTTTCAAAAACTTTACGCTCCTTTTGCAGTTTTTTCATTTCCTTTTTTTTATATTCTTCTATTTCAGCCAGTTCTTGGGCTTTCTGTTGTTGAAAGTCTGCAATTTCTTTCCTATAATTACGAAACCAAAGTTGTTGTTTTAACCCAAAACTACTTCAAATCTGGATTTTAAGGGAGAAAATTAAAACTCTGAATTTTGTGGTCATTGATTGCAATCCAGCATCTGTTACCCCCAGAGAAGACTTATCTATAAATGGTGTTACTGATTTAAGGAGTAAGAATTGTCACACAGCTTGTGTTTGAAGTCCAGCAATTTCTATTTTTGTATCTTCTAGTCACAAAAGTTACCCTGAATTTAGCAGAGCTTGGGCTAAAATCTCTCAATATTCTTCAAAGCAATAGAACACCATTCCCCCAAAAGCACAGGGGAAAACAATCTGCTAACAGCAGGAGGTCAAAAATGAAACATTAGCCAAACAAAACAAAAGGGACTTTAGTAGGAATACATCTGCCATATTTAAGTGACCAGAGATAATTATTCTGCTCTATATGTCACTTATAAGTCCCCCAGTTCAAATGAATATAGTCTCTGTACACACAAACATCCAATCCAAAGGAAGTGCATCAGTCGCATCAGCATGAGGATCAGTTTTGCAAGACCAATTTAGGACTGCGTTATCACTCAGAACAAAAGCATGAAAATTCTCCCATGTACAGCCTTTAAGGATATCATATTAAACTAGCAGAGGTTCTTAATATTGTAATTTATGTGTGAGTAATAATTACAGTTTAATATACACATAGAGAAACAGCCAGTTTCTTGACCTATGTCTCCACTGTACCTAAAACACCAGTTATTTACCCATGCTGTTGATAACATACTATGTAAGTGAATGCACCAAAATGTTTCAATTAAAAATTACCTGATATTTGCTAAGGCATGCTCTTTTTCTTCACGGAGTTTAGTTAGAGTTGTGTTTTCAGCTCTGAATCTCTCTATTTCAGTTTCCAATTCAACGAGTCTCTCTCTCAGTATCTGGGATGGAACAGTGCTTCCTGTTAAAGAACAGCCAGATGCAAGTTAGCTAAGTGACACCCGTAAGACTGAAGTAAACAATTATCATACAGCAATCAATAAATAAATAATCAAGTTATACTATTTTAGAGGTAATAGCATTGCAGAACATTTCTACCATTCAAATAACACAGAAGTGAAATTTTAAAGCACCCTACACTGTCTTCTCAAGTACCTCAAATATTGATTATATCTGTCATCTTCATAGAACTAGATGTATATAAGGAATTGGAATGTGAAGGGCTTCACATCAAGCTGGAGAAATTAAATGAAGGTCTAAAGGCCAAGCATCTAACAGGAAAGTTCACAGTTGTAAGTTTTTCCAAGTTTTCTTCACAACAAAGTCTGCTCAAACCCATCTGCAATGTGAAATCTATTGCAGAGGCTGGTAACAGGATTTGTGGGCTTTTTGCCATCCTAGTTTCTGTTCAGTCACCACTAACACTCCAGGGTTTTAATACTCTGCTTCTGAGCATGCAAGAGAAGAGCCTAAATACTGATGTTGCAGTGTAGGTAGTTAACTTACTCAACATTAAGTGCTCTGAAATTCAGTAAAAAACCCTACCACTCTTCCTGCAAACATCTAGCAGGCATCTCTAGACAACCCTACAAAATCAATTCACAAAAAAAAAAGCAAAAGTAGCAGCTTTCATACAAACTTCTCATAAAAACCTAAACAGAATCCTAAACATTCATTGGAGCAGAGCTCAAAACCAAGATCTCACCAGTTTACAGGGAAGAGATTTAAATACTAGGCTATGCCATCATGCTTTCACTGAACAACTGCATTTTTAATGATCTCACACAAATGCAACAGCTTCAACAGGAGCTTTTAGAAGCAGTCCTTCCCCAGACTATAACCATATGGTCAAAATCAACTTGGGCAAACCAAAAAAATTAATTTATGTTTCCCATATTCCACATGAATTATCTAGATACTATACTATTGTCAGAAAACACAGACAGGGCTGCCACTTCCTCATTTTTATAAGAGTAACAAGTCAACCTAACAGTGCATAGCATTGCCCTACTGTGGTGTAAATACAGTCCCTGGACAGGGAGGTACCACTTCATTTTTTACATGCCTTTGGCATTTTCCTTGATGTGGAAACAGTGATCAAGCAGCTCCAGATAGAGTTAGTTCAATGAACTGGTCTGAGAGAGAAGTAGCATCCACGAAAAAGAAAATTAACAAAAATAAAATTAAGTCTTTACCAATTGTACTCATTCTGCAAACTGCATATTTGTTAGATCTGACATCAGGCATGCAACCAGGGGAGGAGATGAAAGGCGAGAACAGGGCCATTCCCTGCAGCAGAAGTCTGTACTTACACCCTTTGGTGTAATGTCAGGTTGCAGCTTAAGCATTAGAAGGAAAGACTTTTAATATATGTCTTCAACATTCCCTACCAGTGGCTGTTCTCTCACCTCCTGGCTCCTGTTCCACATTTGATTTGATTTCAGGCTCTGAATGACAGCGTGTCTTCTGTTTCGGTTTCAGTGACGGAAACAGTTTCATCATCAGGTTTGATACAGGAGGTCCATTTGAATCGCTGTCCACTGCAGACTCTTTGAACATTTCATCTCCCCTCTTTGAGGCAACTTTTCTCTTTATCGCTTTATCTGGGACAGCTGTAGCATTCTTACTGGAAAAGTCTGTCAGTAAAGGTACTTTAGTATCTTTTTCAGGTAAATCACTGTTAACATAATTTTCATCGAGATCACTCCATGTTCTTTCATCATCAAACTCAAACTTACTCCTTCTTACACAAGACCTGCTTCTCTGATGGTCTGATGCATTTCTAGTCTTTTGTTTTGACAGTGCACTGCAATCTTCGTCCGACAAGCCAAGGTCAGCATCTCCAGCTTTGCTTTCTTTGCCGATGTTTGTAACAGAACCTCCATAATCAAAAAAGTCTGGATCACTTTCTCTGTAGCTCATAAAGGATGTCCTAGGATCCTCATTTTCCTGCTTTAGAGTGGTGTCAAACTCACTCTCAGAATCTGTAGTAGTATCACCACTACCCTCACCCTTATCTTCATTTACAATCCATTGATTACTTTTTAAAGCAGGAGCTGCTGTCACGGAAGAAGCTGAAAATACTACACTGTCCATCTTATTCAATGGATCCTTCATTCTAAAAGCTGTTCCTGAATTTGAGACTGTATGTATAACTGCTCTATCATTTATATTTCCCTGTGTTGTACAGTCTGCCTTTGTATTTCTCTTATTCATAAGTTCAACAGCCAGTGCCTTTACTTGTTGCTGTTTTGCCTTGATAGGGGTGGAAGACATTCTACGGCCTTTTAAATTTTGCTGATCTTGATCTAAGATCCTTTGCACAAACGAGGAATTACTTGAGAAAGATATTTCATCTGCAGCTTGCTCTAGAAACAAAAATTCATCTAATTCTAGATTCTCTCTCTCTTTTTCTTTTTCCCAGTTTTCCAGCTTATTCTGGAATGAAACTTCAAAAGATAGTTCTGGGTCTCCTACAGGGTGACCTACAGGACATTTAGAATTAGAAAAGGCACTGGCCAGCTCCTGAGACAATCGGGAGTTTTCTGTGCTAGGCAATTTGTTTCCATTTTTGCCAGCGTTAGACTTGGCAAATTCTACTACGTTCTCTTTATTTTCTATTTTGTTGTTTATTTCTGATGGGAAAGAATCTCTCATCTGTTCATTGTGATTTTTTCCTGGTTGCATTCTTGTTTCTAATGGCGAGATATTTTTTCCATTGTGATACCCAACTACCAGGGTCTTCTGAACAGGACAATGTTTTGCTTTATCAGAGTGGTTATTTTTCTTACATGGTGCAACAGGGTTCTCAGGAATCAGTTCTTTGCCAGGAGGCATAGTTTTCTTTTGTATTTGTGGTCTGTCCACTTGAATAACATTTCTGTCATCTGAAGCCCTTTGTTGAAGTTTTGGGGTGTGCTCTCCAAGTTTTGTAATTTTAGATTTGACATTAGTGAATCTTGTCAAGCCTTCTCCTCTTTTTAGGAAGGGTCGTTTGATCGCTGGTTTTTGAATGGCTGATCCGTTTGTCTCCTGAAAAGGAAAAATAAAATCCATAATGTTAAAAAACCCCTTACACGTTTTGAAGATTTCTTCAAATAAACTCCACATTTGAGTAGGAATTTATATAGTAAATTTCTACTGGATTTCTAAAGGCGTCTTAAACAAGTGAAATATTTGGGGCTTATTGTTTTATTTTTAAGAATATGAATGTTACATTCAGCGTTTGTTATTTTTTATGCTAGAATCTTCCATTTTTAAAGCACGTATTGCATCTTGGCACAATATATAAAGAACAATAGTTAAAAAATAAATAAATAACCTGTAACTTCTGGGTTTGCTCCAGGCGCCGCTCTTCTAGTTGTATTTGTTCTTCCAGGAATTCTTCAAATGTCTGTTTCTTCTCCTGAATTGCAGCTTTAATAGGTCTAGCATAATTTTTTAAAAAAATCAAGTCTTACATTTCTGTATAAAATAAATGTGTTTATTGTCACTGCTATTCAAAGACCTAAGATGCAATTACATAGAAGATGACAAATTACGAGGTACTTTGGTCATTAAGTGTCAAAGGTAATCTGAGCAATGCATTGTAACACTGGCTGTGTATCTTTTGAAAAAGGGTTTATCAAATCCCTGCTGTAGTTATTACACAAATTGAAAAGATAGATAAAAGATAGACAAGTTTTGCTGTTTCTGCTTACACTGCTTTCCTCAGTGACCCTTTCTTCTGCCCAGACCACCAAACCTTCACTCCTATTTCAGTCATACTGCCAATTTCTACACTATCACCTTCCCACTCAGTAATGCTACTGAGATCTTGCTCCTTATCTCTCCCGTTGATACTCCTCCTCCTCCACGGCCTTGCACTGCATCTGGCTAGGATGGTATGAGCTTTCTTCATAGCAGCCCATATGGGTCTGTGTTTTGGATTTGTGACTACAACACTGTTGGTAACACACCAATGTTTTAGCTATTACTGAACAATGTCTGCACAGCATCAAGGATTTCTTTACTTATTCATGCTGCTCCCCAGCAAGTAGGCTGGGGTGGGCAAGAGGCTGAGAGGGGACACAGCCAGAACAGCTGACCCAAACTGACCAAAGGAATACTCCATGTCATACAACATCATGTTCAGTAGTAAAAACCAGAGGCTTGATCTTCCAAAAGTAGCTGTTGCTCAGAGACCACATAGGCATCAGTCTGCTCGAGCTTTGCTCAATGGAGCTGCATCGAGCTTTGCTCAATGGAGCAAAGCTTTTTACAGTAATGACCAATGATAGGACAAGGGGCAATGGTTGCAAACTGGAGCATAGGAGGTTCCATGTGAATATAAGGAGAAACTTTCTCACTGTGAGAGTGACAGAGCACTGGAACAGGCTGCCCAGAGAGGTTGTGGAGTCTCCTTCACTGGAGACATTCAAACCCCGCCTGGATGCGTTCCTGTGTGATGTACTCTAGGTGACCCTGCTCTGGCAGGGGGGGTGGACTAGATGATCCTTCGAGGTCCCTTCCAACCCCTAGAATTCTGTGTGATTCTGTGATTCTGTGCTTGAGGGAGGTGGAGAGTGACAGCCTTTGAATCACCTGGAGTTTTTTTTCCTCTCCTCTCTCCTCTACTTATTAAATGGTTTTTATTTCAACCCACAAGTTTTCTTGAATTTGTTCTTCTGATACCCTCTCCCATTCTACTCTGGGGGACAGAGCAAGCAAGTGACTGGGTGGGTGTTTAGTTGCTGGCTGGGCTCAATCCACCACAGCGTGGAACAAGTATTTCTTGCTTTTGTGATGACCCAGCAGACAAGGCAGGGATTTAAAACAATGCCAACCACTACTTTTAATCTATCAACTCCATAAACAAAGCTTCTACCACACATGAGAAGGCTTCTGCCACAAGCACTATTATTATTTCTTAGCCATATACAGATGTTTAAACAAACATAACTCCTGGTAATAAACTAAAAGGTCTTAACTTGCACTCCTCAACATTAGTACTTTTGCCACATAGCAGTGGGTAGAAGGTTGTAAAATATCAAATTGGGAACAGTAATTATAACTGCTTACATACTAAGCCTATACTAAAGCATGTTTCTAAACTATCATTACCCCCAGCTTACACACTCTCCTTCAGGTCAACACACAACATCCTATCATTCAGAGCACAACCAATTTCAAACCAGAGCCTCTCTTACTACACGTCTCCACAGTGCCCAGCAAAATGGAATCCTTGGTTGAGAAAGCAACACAAATTGAGAATAAAAGACTCTTATAATCAGGACTCGGAATTCAATGAAACTCGTATTATCTGTTTGACAAAAACTACATAAAAATGGTCTGAATTACCTTTCCTCTGTATTAATCCACAAATGTTTTCCTCCACTGGAATTTTCAGAGACATCTGCACTTTTCACACATAAAGGATCAATGTGATGATCATTACTCTCCACTAATATTTCCATCTTTTGTTCTGGACACCACAGGTTTTTTCCTATGAAATTAACAGAAACTTTTTTCCACCCCAACCACAAATAAGTTTTCAGCTCACACCTTAAGCAGCATTCAGGTCAGATTAAAACCAGAAGGTATCTTCATGGTAATGTAGTCTGAATTCCCACATAAGATAGTCCTAAGATTACCCCACGTTAATTCTTATTTGAATTTGAGCTTTCTTTTTAAAGGAACA
This sequence comes from Aegotheles bennettii, assembly GCA_013398125.1. Lineage (NCBI taxonomy): Eukaryota > Metazoa > Chordata > Aves > Caprimulgiformes > Aegothelidae > Aegotheles > Aegotheles bennettii. The sequence goes on from VZRW01008306.1 coordinate 95,372, forward strand.
TCCAATTACGTATTAAAAATTTTCCACAGACCTTAAATAACCCATTCTGACTGTTCATCTTCTTTGCTAACTTATGGCTTAAAACTAAAATATCAAGTAAAACTCAAGTAAACCAACACTTGTATAAAATCTTCACAATATGTATTAGAAAATTACACTCAACAACTACACAGGGAAATAACCCCACCTCATATCAAGTTATCTTTCTATAAATGACTAACCAGTAATATATTTGTCTTCCTCATTTTTCAAACAATTCTGCATTTTCAGAGGCACACCTAGACCTTGTTTCCCACAGGCAGACACTCCTGAAAGACTGTTCTTAAAAGATGAAGTGCATTCTTTGCTGTTTAACTTTTGTAAAAAAAATCACTGTCTCGTGTATGTGGAGAAACAATCTGAGCATAAGCTCTGTCTTCAAAGTGATTCTGATACCCAGATGATGGCAACTGGTGTAAAGTTGTTAAGCCTGCTGAATGCCCAGGTATTAGCTTTTGACATTCAACCACTAGATTATGGCCTTGAAAGTAAAAGCAAAAAAAAAAAATGGCCATGTGGTTGTATTTTTATTACAACAGCACTGGTCCACAGGAGAAAAGAAACAGCACTGAAGCACAAGATTCATCACCCAGCCTCCATCCTTATGTTACTGATCAAAAATAAGTGACTAGGCAACCTGGATTTTGTTCTCCTAATGCTATGCCCTAAATCCATTTTCTCAGGTAGATGAAAAAAAGAAAATAATTTAAGCCAGGTTGCACTGATACTGCCAACAGGAGAAAATACCCCTGATCAACTCTAAAAGCTTTTTTCAGCCCAGCACTGTCCCTTCCTTTGCACACAGCAAATGAGACTGGAAAACTGATACGGGTTACCAGTGTTTGTTTTTCAATACAGGCCCGTTCCCCAGTGTAGTTCAGTTCATGACCTGAACAAATTTGTGCTGCGTGCGCACAAAACAGGGAGGGACCACATCATTTAGATGAACTGACAGTTTAAAGCAACCAAAGTTTTGTGAGAAACAGTGAATCAGAAAGGAAAGCAACTGTTTGTTTTATGCTGTCCTATATTTAAAATCCATTCTTCAAAACCAGGGCTCCCCTCATAGCACATACTGATCAAGTTACAATTACAGTTGGCTTTTTATAAAAGCAGGATAGTATTCCTTCTACAGTAGCACTCAACTTTCAGGCACTGAAGCGATGCAGCATTTATCTCTGACTAATCAAGTAGTCTTAAGACGAAGAACACTGAATACACTTTCAGATTTTAACTGGAAAATGAAATTAAAATTCTTCAGTTTGCTTAAAGTGTGTCATATGCTTTCTTTCTCAACTTACCAAGAACCACTGTGTGGCCAGATACCATGCTAAGCAGCTTCTGCTGCTCTTCCATTAGCCTTTGAAGTTGCTCCATCTGTTGTTTCTTTAGCTGTTCCTGTTTTTGCTGTTGCAATTCCTTCAGCTTTTCAATTAAAAAGAAATAAATGTATTAGAGGCTAGGTTTACTTAGAATGTACCAAGATTAGGGTCATTGAGACAAGAGGTATTTCTTGTTTTAAAGATGTTCCATTAGGTAAGTGTAACATGAAGGAAATTAAGAATTTTTGTGTCTATGAATGCACATGCTATTCTCAATCTGCCCAATTAACAGGTCCACTAGTCTTTAACTGACCAACCTGCAAACAATAGGAATCAGAACACTCGTTTCTACTGCATGAGAAAAACATGCAAATTCTGCTCTCTTAGTGTGAGCTTCCTCTACTCTGTCTTTTCTTAAAATGTGAAATGCTTCATAATAATTAAAGCTCTAGAAAACAAGTGTGGCTTTTTTTCTCCCTCCAAGATCTCTGTTACAGTGAACAGTACTGATACAAAGGACCAAGAGAGGGGAAAATGAGCACTGGAATACATTAAGAATCATGAAGCTGCCTGGAAAAGAAAAAAAAAAGAAACAAAAAGAATTAAAATATTAAAATACTGATTAAATTCAGTAATCTAGTCTTCATTTTCTTGTGTAGCAGGAGACCCTGGCCCTGCCTCAACACCAGCCTTGAGGGCCGTATGAAGGCAGGGCATTCTGTACCCTATCAAACCACAGCAGTGGGTAGTGGGCCTCCATGTCCACCTCCACATCTCCAATATGTGCTAGTTCCAGCTCCTCCAGAGGTAAGACAGGAGGCCTGATGAAATCCTCCCGCAGATCAACAATTGGATCACACCTGATAACGAACAGGTAAGAAAAAATTCCCTTGAATTTTCCTTGTAATCCCTTAAAATTCCAGTGAAAACAGAAGTAAGGCACTATGCAAGTAAAAGCTGAGCTAATGATCAAGATCCAAAGATCACCAAAGTCTCATCTCCAAGCTCTTCACTTAATTTATTATGGAAAACATACTTCTATTTGTTCTGATAATAATACCCTCAGAAAACCAAACTGAAAAAAATCTCATACATCCAAAACTACATTTAACATTGCAAGCATCAGATGTTATTTTAATATATTAGTTTGTCAATAACTTTCTAAGACAGGAGACTTAATAATTCCTCTTAAGATACCATTAAACCAGCTAATATCTGTCATTTAGCCACTGTTTGAAACTGCTGACAATGCTGAAAAAGTGAATAAATATTTTCCTATCATGTAAAATACAGAAAACTTTTATAGCACCAGATAAGTTGTGGAATTCTACTTTACAGACACACTCTCTCTCCCTCTCTCCACTTGAGGGAACAGACATAGGGCTTTGTGGTGAGATAGCTGCTAGCAGAGTGGACAAGTGCTTACGAACACTTTTGGCTAACATAATTTATATCTAGTAATTGGGAAGAGCTATGAGCCAACGCACAGCCAGTTACAGTGGATTCAATGACATGCTTGCATTAGGAAAAAAAAACCAGTAACATCACAGCATTGTAATTCCAGGCCTTTTTGTCCTAATGTCTTGGATACTTCATCACATTCAACACTAACATTGCTCTTCATCTAAACAGAACCAGGTATATGGGAGAGAACTGACAGAAGATGCTGCTGTAGATACAAGACCGTACGATTTTGCCATGTGAATATCTGTGATGAAGTACTACCACTGTAATGACCAGCACCCCATTTCCACAGCTTCAAGTGAAGCTTTACAGAACACTGTAAAACTGTATGCACTTTTTCAGGTAGCAAGATTTTGAGAACAAGTACACTGCCACTGAATGCAATTTCATTTTAAACTGTGTAAAATGTTTCTGCTGAAAACAACAGAAGTTCGACTCTCAATAACCACACATCGTGAGGAGGACACCAACTTCTATGCACACAACTGTGACTTAGGACTTGCCCTTTAAACTTGCTGTGTTCTGTATGTTGCAAAGAGTTGGCTTACTTTCAGGTATGACAGATCATATGCAAGAAAAAAAAAAATATCTTAATTGATGTACATCAAGGAATTCTAGAAGTTTTACCTGTTCAAGCTTTTGTAAGAGTGGATCGCTGTAATCCGATTTATTCTGAACATCCACTTCACCGTGAACAAAGTCTGTTTTAGAGGTTTCTGTGTTACATGCTGCTGCTGGAAAAGACGTTTCAGGGGTATATTGCTGCAGTGTACAAGAGCTGCCAGACTTATCACACAAGGAGTCATCACTTCCTGAACAGCTGTCTGAAAGACGCAACACTTTGGCAGGGAAAGCTGTGATGTTTTCAGGTCCAGATAACAAATTTTCTTTGTTAATTTTCAAACCAGTAAAACTAGGATCTAACAAGACTCCAGCCCGGGAACTACTGGACATCCAGTGTGCAATGAAGTTTTGTTCACTACTTGGATCTTCAGCAGTTGGCATCTTGTAAATTGCATTCCAATGTATTTGCTGATACAGCATCAACATAACAATACTACATTATGTAGTGTTAGGACAGTAAAAGTTTCAAAGTTCCAGGTATTTGGTATGGATGGCTACCTGCTTTTAGCACCTAGAAATTAAACAGATAAACAAGATAAAAAAAAATCTACAATAACAGATTCCCAGTAAAAGATAGTTACTGTCTTATAACCAACCTAGTGTATTTATAAAAATAAGTCACAATCTGCTTTTCCCTGGGCAATAGAAACAATTTGGATGACGAGTAACACTTTCTGCGCAGGATGTCAGCACAATCCAAATTTTATTATTTATTTGAATGCAGCTAATATTCAAGTATTATAAAGCTGTGTATAATATTCTCTTCAGTAGTAAAAAGAGGGATTCAGAATTTTTTTTTAAAGTCTGCAGCAAAAGAAGAGAGGTGATTTGAGAAGTTGAAAGAGAGACTTCCCATGCAGGACCCCTGTATTAATGCAAAGCTTCAAACATGTACATCTAAATGCACACATTTTACTGCACATATTTCATTGCAGCACTGATCATTTTCATGTCTTCCTTAGTGTCTCATGGAAACTCTACAACCATGCTGCCCATTAGCTTCTTCCTCCCAACCAGCTTCCGTTTTTAAATCCATCAAAAAAGAAGTTTGAAGGCTGCAAAGGTTTCAGGGATAACCAAGTCCCTACAAGCGCCATAAAACATGAACGAAGGTAGGCAGGAGACCCAAAGTGACTTCCTCGCTTGGGAAGAAAAAGAGACAGAGCTGCTGCCGGTGGCAGCAAGAGCCTGAGCACTGAGCCCGGGCACCTCAGGCTGGTCTCAGGGCTACGGACTCTGCCTGGGCACATGGTGTGACGGGGAACACGGAAGAAAGGGGCCAGGGGAAAAAGGACAGACAACCACAGCAGCCCAGGCTCAACAGTCCTGCTGATCAGGAAACAGCTTCTTAGAGCCCAAGACCCCATGCTGGCTCTCACTCAGCTTTCCCACCAGAAAAGGGGCTTGTGCTTCCAACCAGAGTTCGGCACTGTGACGAGGAGAAACGGTGGAATTCCCTTAACAAAACGTTTTCCAATTGCCTTCTGTTCCGAGACGCCCCTGGAGGCTTCCCAGGGAGGTACCGACCCCCGCACAGCCAAATCCAAGCCTGCGGGGCTGTTTCTCCCGTCACCTTTCCGAGACCCTCCCGTGGCAACTTGCCAGCTCCAGGCTTCCCCTCCACCTTCGTGNGCCCCGAGGCACCCGCACCGCGACAGCTCTGACCCGCGACCCCTCGCAAGTACCGGGGCGAAAGCACCAGCGCCGCTCGTCCGGCCGCCGCCGCAGGAAGGCTTCGCTCCGGCTGCCACCCCTCTTCTTGTGTTACAAACCTGCCGCCATCGCACAGGCTCCCGGCGCCACCGGCTGGGGGCCCCCCCCGCGCGGCCACCGCCGGGGG
>VZRW01008306.1:101207-124270 GCA_013398125.1 Aegotheles bennettii
GCCGTGCGGGCGGTGGCGTTTCCCGCGGGGGTGAGGCTTTGGACTTTTCCCGTGCTTTTGTTGCGGCTGCGTGCACCCTTTAATCGCTAAACAGCTGCGGTGAGGGGGGCGGGCAGAGGAGCGGGTGGAGCATCCCCTGGCGTTCGGGGTTCCGGCCGCGGGCGCTCCGGCTCGGAGGGGGAAGGAGCGCCCGCCCCAAGGGCAGCGCCATCCCCCGGGCCGCGCGGTACAGCCCGGGCTGTCACCCCGAGCTCGGGCTGTGGAGCCCAGGGCAGCCCCGCGGGGTGCCCGCTGCTGGTGCCGGTTGTCACCGCTGCTCTCTGGTCCATAGGGCTCTTCCCGCCGACCTTCCCATCGCCTGTCCAGCACTTTGGGGTTGTCAGCCACTAACGCATTGTCCACATGAGTGGCCTCAGGCTGGATTCCACATGAACAGTGGGAAGCTTCTTGTGCTAGGAAATGCCAGGATTTGTACTCGTGCATCACATCTGGCCCCTCTGACATCCTCAGTGGGAAGACTTCAGAAGGGCAACAGAGCTGGGGAAGGGACTGGAAAACACGTCTTATGGGGAACGGCTGAGGGAGCTGGGGTTGCTCAGTCTGGAGAAGAGGAGGCTCAGGGGGGACCTCATTGCTCTCTACAACTGCCTGAAAGGAGGCTGGGGTGAGGCGAGGGTCGGTCTCTTCTGCTGTGCCCATAGTGAAAGGACGAGAGGGAATGGCTTTAAATTGCAGCAGGGGAGATTCAGATTGGACATGAGGAACATTTTTTTCACTGTAAGGGTGATTAGATACTGGAATAGGTTGCCCAGGGAGGTGGAGTCACCGTCCCTGGAGTTGTTCAAGAGGCATCTGGGTGTGGTGCTGGGTGATGTGGGTTAGTGGTGATGTAGGTAGGGGTTGGACTCCATAATCTTGAAGGTCTCTTCCAACCTCAATGATTCTGTGATTCTATGATTTTATGATTCTAAGACACAGCAGAGGTTTGTTTTCAGTTTAACCGCACACTGAAGGCCTTACAGGACCATGGATTATTCATGAGCTATTGTTAAGACTATAAAAAAATATTTTTGGCTCTGTCTATGTGCTAAAAACATAATCCATTGCTAGTGATGGTGTTGAATTTGTGGTTTGATCATGCAGTGCAAGCTTGTGTGAAAACTCTTTGAGGCTACTGGGGCCTTATGGATCTTTACCAACATAAATTAAAACTGTAAGAATTAAACCAGTGTTAATTGTCAGCAGTTCCATTTGTGTAACTTCCTTATCCAGTGCTGCAACAATACAGTATTCCAGTTATAAAGGTGTTTATCAGCAGTTAATTCTCAACACACAGATGAAACACAATAGTTTTCTGATTTTGAATTCTGGAAATTTTGCCATTCAAAAAGAATAAAGCCAAATTCAGCTAAAATTCCTTGGGAAGTTTGGTTCTCTAGGGAAACAGAGGAAGAGAGGCTATTATTCAGTGGTAGCATTCATCAACAATGAAAGAGACTAAAATCTTCCTTACTCAAGAGAGAGAAAAACTGCTGGGGACAGGCTTTGAACAGGTTTAAACTCAATTTCCTGGTCTCTGTCAGGCATTCCAAAGTTCACTCGTGCTTTAACAGTGAAAATCTCTTCCTCCTAAGTGGAGTGAGCATTAGTGTTCCTTATTGTGCAGTACACTGCACTTTGCTTGGTGTATTTATCTGACTGCGTTTCTGTCCCTTCAGGCATTTTACAGGGAGGTATGAGAGTGTCCTGGCCCTTCCCACCTACAACGCCCAGGCTCTCCCATTGTACCTCACGCTGTTAGGGAAGCAGGAAGATCTTTCAGGCAGGGCAGCTGCCCGAGCAGGTGGGTGTAAACGATCTGGCTCCCTCAGAATCTAAAGCGAAGAGTGGGATCAGGGGTCATTTAATAAGTCTTGTGCTGAGAACCAAGAAGGAGGGGGGAGTCTTTGCAGGCAGGCTTGGAGGAAATGAGTCCTGCAAGTTTACGCATTCCTTTCTGCTTACTGGCTGACCTACAGCTTATTTACAGATCAGTTCTCACAATTATTTTTTTTCTGTGTTCTTAGCGGCTTGATTTTTATAAGCAAATGTAATACCAGATACTTTGTGGAGTTTACACCACGTGTAGCTACAAGTTTCTGTTGCTTCTGTTGTTTTCTGGATTAGAGGTGAATGTATAGTCAGGGCTGATGCTTGCAGTTGGTCGTATGTATTTCATTACCTTCTAATAAACTTTCTGCTTCGGCTGTGCAAATAGAGTTCATTATTTCCTGAGGGACAACTTCTGGTGATACTTTAGCAGTATCCAGAATCTGCTTTAGAGACTATATGGAGAAAACTCATGCACTCAGAGCTGTAGCAAAGAGGGAGGCAGTACCCAGGTCTATACTATGGTTATTAAAGCAAGCCTTTGGCAGTGGCATATTTGCCCTTATATGTGCCTCAGATTAATCTATCTTGTTTGCGACAAGGTTCAAAATAAAATTGCTAAAAGCAGCTTAAAATAAGATTTTACAAGACAAAGTAGAGCTTCTTAAAGGTGCGGTTTCCCACAGAGCCAAGTTAGAACAAGGCTGCGTCCTAAAACATTTTTATCATGTCATATAACATAGTACCTTATGAAAACCTTTTAGTTAAAATATGGAGAGTTGTTTTTTTGTGTGTGAGCAGAGAGTACTTTTATGCCAAAAACACTGCTAACACCATAAAAAGCAAAACCAAGCTACAAAATACAGGTATAGAATTACCCCATGTGCCCGTTGATCTGTTGTCTGCCTGACCTAAATGTACGTGTTACCATTGCAGTTGTCAGTTCTATCAGGTGTGTAGTGCAGTAGATGATTTGACCCTTCCTATAGGTTACCTTTCTGAGATGAAATTATATAGACGTGTATAAAATTCTCATATTCCTGATTTCCTTGGTTTTCATGGAACCCCAAATTAAAGTGAATTATGTTGCTCTCTCTCCTTGACTAACTACTTCTTATTTTTTAGCTTATAATTTAAGTTATTCCACAGTAGCTGGCCATCTGATTCCTTTTTTTACTGCACTGGGGAACAACTTCACTTGCACACACTGAAAATCCAATAGGCAATAGAAGAAAATAAACACATTCTTTAAATGTAGTATAAGTAATGTACTCTAAATCCCACCCCAAAATCACCGCAGGCTAGTGTGTTTTGTTTAGTTTTTTTAATCTGAAACCTTATCCTAATCATCTGCTCTAGACTTCGGTCCTTGGTAAATTACTCAAACAATAATCTTATCGTAGATTGTGAAGTGCTGTTGTCAGCACCATTTAAACATTTCCTGTGCATTGTTACTGTGTTTTGCTTTATTCTCTCTCCACACTGCAGTGGAATCTTTTAGCAGGGTTGATGTAAAGCTTTTGTTGACCTTCTAAAGGCTTTGGTGCAATTTGACCAATACTAATTTTTAAGCCAGAAGAACCTATATGGTAATTAAATCCTTTGGGTTTAGTCCTGAGAAACTGCTGAAGAAACTGCTCTGATAAATGTTTTCTCATTTCCACATACCTAGCACAGGAAAATGTGAAGTGGTAAATGAATGCAAGTAGTTGAAACAGTGTCTGCATTCCTTTTTGCAGTCTTTAATGGAGGTGTTGTTTATAGAAGCCGGAGGATAGAAACTTAAGCAGAATTTACAGCCTGTCTGGGAGCTCTCACAAATTTGGAGAAAGGTCATTTTTGCTCCAAATGGCCTCTCCAAGATACATAGCACTTAATACCAGACATTTTTGGCTAACACGAGAACTGCTTTCCTTTCACACTTACTTTTGAACAGCAATTTATCATTTGTTTGCCTCACTCTCTGAGTCCAGGATGAATTTGGAGAGGCCAGTTATTCTAGAGTGTCAGTTTTGTCCAGTTGTCTCACAAATAAAGTTTTTTAGCCTTAAGTCACTGTGGAACATTTACGTCATCTAGTAGCTTTTCTAGAAATACAAAGAGTCAGAGTAAAGCCAAAGTCTTTACCAGTGACACCCTCTGGATGAGATACAGCCATGGTGTACTGGGATCCAAAGAACCATTGGTAAAAAGAATCTGTGACCTGAATATTTTGTTTTACAAGCATGTGTTCTCTTCACACTAGTTACTGTAGCATTAGCAGTGTGTTTGCATTAGCAGTTTGGCTTGGAGCAGCAATGTAATTTTAAGCCAAATCTTTTGGTTGTCAGGAGCTGCCTTATGTTGATTAAGTTCTCAAGATGGTTTTGAGGTGTACAAGCTGAATGCCTTTCAGAGAAAGCTATGCTGGGGGCTGCGCTTCACATAAGCTTAGTGGGGACACTGGTCTGGGCTTCTGTCTGAACCCAGGCAGTCATAAGGCTCTCTAGCTTGCACTTAACACTAATTTACCACTGAGGGGCTCTGAAAACCTTGAGAGCCGTGAACTGCTGAGTAGTTCATAAGCTATATAAAGTTTTTTTTGCTCTGTATGGTGTTCTCATTACATTATAATTACCATTCTTGTCAGTTTTTAACATAACTATGCTCGTAGGCATTCAGGAAAATAAACATGCGTAGATGTTACATTTTAATCACTTAAACCAGACACTGCCATTATATTTAGTTATCATAAATTCTACTCCTGTTTAAATAAAACTTTCCCAGCCTCTCTTCTCTTAGCATAGTTTGTCACAAATGACACACAGCCAATTTTCATTCAAGTTGTTTTACAGACAATTTGGGTTGACACGGCTGAGAAGAGCAGCAGTCCCCCTACTTCCATCTCCCCTACCTCTCCATCACTTGCACTGCCACACTGCTCTTTTTTGTAAATTTTTGTCATAGGGCAGAGGATGAATTCAATCAGAAAACAGATCTGGATTAAAACTAGCCTCTTGGTTTTGGGGGGTTTGTTGTTGTTGAGTGTTGTGGGGTTTTTTGCTGTGTTGGATTTAATCTGAATCAGTTTTCCAAAGTTCTTTTTAGATGTTGTGGGATGGGTTCTTTTATATTTACACATTATAAATTAGTGAGTGGAAACATGAAAAACAGTTTAAATTGTTGAAAAAGAGAGTTACTTTATAATGGTACAATGTGAAAGGGGAACTGAGAGATTTTTCCCGTTTAAGATAATTCCACATTACTGGCAGTGGGTGTTAGCAGCAAGAGATCAAGACAAGTGGTTTAGTTCAACCATGACTTTACTGAAACTGTAGGTGGTACTACATTTTCCACATTAGTAAAAAATCTGTAAAACTGATTAAGAGATATTCTGAGTGGATTTGATTACCATAGTAATAAAATGGGATTTGTTTTCAAACTTTAACTAGAGTTGCAAAGAATATATTTTGTGAGCGACTACTTAAATGGATAATGGAAATGAAAGTTTTCTCAGAAAAAAAATTCTTTTATCTTTTAACAGGAGGGCAATGGCAATCTTTGCAGACTGTGTGTTCTTTATTAAAGTTAAACACTTACCCATTCAGGAGAAGAGCAGGCTGAAAGTGTCGATACAAGAAAATGGTGGAGTAGTTAATTTTGTGCTTAATCACAAGGTAAGTTCTAGATTTATTTCTGGTAGGAAAATATCAAGTGGTGCAAGTGTTGTAGAGTGTTAATCTTGCTACATGTAGAGAAATAAGAACTGTAGAGATTATGTCTCTGTTCAATATTTAAACAGAAATATTCAGTTTACATTTTTAATGCATCTGGCTCTGTTGTACTGAAATGTCACATAAAAAAATCCACAAAAGAGCCAGGGAGGGTTTTTTCCTGGATAAAATTGCCATGCTGTTATTCTCTCATTGTTAGAGAGGGGAAACTCTGAATAAGGAGATGTGTCACTGAACTGGGGTCTGGTTATGTTACTGTTAATGCAAGCATTTGGTTGCAGAGTGAGGAAAAGATGGTTGTATAGTTAGAAGTCTGTGATATTGCAGTTTTTTATTTAATTACAGCTTTTAATTTTGAATATATATTGAACATGCAGCATGGATAAATCAAGGAGCCTGTCTGCATGACATGCTCAGCAATGAAGTCAGTGGACTGCATCTATACTGGTACATTCCATGCCTAGGAGTGCTCACGGGGACTGTGGCCAGCTGGCATGGCTAGGCCCACACCTATGCTAGGAAACCCTTTTGGTCCCCAGGATTGAGTGTTCATACCCTAACTGCCTAATGAGAATGGTCACGGTGATGTTCTATCTCCCAAGCTGTGCCTGGAAACTGGGAGGATGTGAGTTGGCAGAAGCTGTAAGTGTGCCAAGGAACGTGCTAATGCCTTAACAACATAAGTATTCACATGCCAGTGGCAGTGAGTGATCTAATATTACCTAACTTAATAGTGAAGACATAATGCTTTGTTACTTCTGCCACTTGAAAGTGACATTTATTTCCTCTTTCTGATAGGTAGTAATTAGAGCAAGTTCATAAATATTGTCATATTAGAGTCCTTACTCCTAATCCATCCTGGGGAGAACGTAATGCCTTGTGTTATGAATTCAACTTTTTGTTTTCTCTGGATATGTTTTTTTAATTTTGAGAAGAGTACAGTTAAGTGAGTTAATTTCTCCCTTTCATTCTTGCGTAACATTTCCTAGTACAAAATCAGGTGAATTACTTTAGATCCTACTGTTGTATATAGCTCCCATAGGTGATTGTCATTTTATAAATCTCAAAAATTATATACACTGTCCTCTAGTGTCTCCGGTTTAAGTTGTGCATAACATAAGGTGTTGACATTGAAGGAGAAAGAAAAGAATGTGCGAAGAAAAGGAGTATTGCAGGTACATTATCATCTTGTTCAGAGCCCAGCAGTTTCCTGGTGACTCTGACAATGCACATCTGTTTAGGAGAGAAAGTGAAGAGTTGAAAAATAACATATCAAGGTCGAGCAAGAGTATTCCAAAGATGTGATAGATTTCTTTGTGCTGTAGATTCAGGATCTTCCAGGAGGTGTTGACACATCTCTTTGTGGTGGCTGTGATCTTGTAAAGAAGCAAGGAGTGGATTATAATTAAGGCTTATGTTCATCCCATCAAACTACTGATTTCCAGATATGATCTGGGCAAAAAAGTCAAGGAAATTTCTTCATAAAAACAATAAAATTTAAAAAAGGCTTTGCTAAAAAAATAATTACTGAAAGTAGCAAATTAAGAGTTAATGCAGTACAAATATGTATTAATTAAAATCTGTATTTTGAACCATCTTTATATAGTGGGAAGAGAGATACACCAATACCTAAAATTTGTGAGCTCTAGGATGCTAAGAACAACTAACAAGTGGCCAACCTGTTCAGGGTAAATTTTACCCAAGCTTCAGAAGTTATGATTAAAGATTGAAAAGACTCTCAGGACAGATCTGGGCTCAGTGCTACTGTATCAGGGAAGAGCTCTTATTTTTTAAAGCTGTACTTTTGTCATATGTAACAAATAAAAATACAAGCATTTATCATCCTGTTTCCAAGTAAAGTAGATCTAATTTCTTCTGATGTAATAACCTTTCATTTCTCTGTGTCCATCAGTTCTTGCATGTTTAATGTTAACTGTTCAAAGGGCAAAATCTACCATTTTATTTTATATGACTTCTCTAAACATTTTTATTTTGTCCTAACTATGCAGAAAGTTTTCATTTTCAGCATATATATGATTCCAGTAAAAGAATGTATGATTCTTTATAAGTCCACCAAAGCATATTGCAATTATTCAGCGTTCCACCCAGCTTTTTTTCTTTTTTTTTCTTTTTTTTTTTTTTTTAAACACTCTTACTCCAAATACCTTTGGATTTGTACCATGTTGACCACAACAGAACTTGGCCCATTGTTGGACCTCCTGTGTGCTGTTTGAAAGCTGTAAAAAACAGTAGGCAACTGGTCACCTTCATCTCTTTGTAGTTACTGTAGAAAAGTGGACACAGTCTGAAGACACTGAAATGTCACCTGAAAGAGTCCTGCTCTCTCTGCTCTCTGTGGATGAAGCGCAGAGGTATCATGTTTCTAAATTGGATATTTCAATTAAAATATGGTCCAAAAAGGTTGTCTGTTTCTAAATGTTTCCTCTGGACTGTAGGATTGTACCAGTATGAATTGCAAATGAACAGTGTTAATTTGGATTAATATTGTAGTTACATGTGCAACTGTAGTTACAACTGTAATTGTAACCTGTCTTTCAGAGTACACATGTTCTTGTGGATACTGCTGGTGTCCTGAGCTGTCGTGATCTAAAAACTGTTCAGAAGTACCAGATCCCTGTTTTGTGTCCAGATTTCATTTGGAAATCAGTTGAGAACGGGAAGCTTTTGGAGATTGATGCATATAAGGTTCATAAATCACCAGATGACGCTTCTGACCAAGGGCCAGCCAGCCAGGGTAGGTATATTTGACACAGTTTATTCGTCTATCAGTTACTTTGGGAAAGAATGTTTTAGAAGATGAGTATTTAGAATCAGCTTTGAAGAAGTCAGCAACCATGGCAACTGGCAATAAAGTTGATTAAAAATAATCAGAATTTTGGAAAAGAAATATTAGTTCAATTCTGTGGAGTGTTTCTGTTGATGTTTTTTGCTTTCAATGAAATTTCAAATAACCCTTCAAGATGGAAATGTGGATGAAAATATATATTAAAAAGAACAAAAAAACTACTCCAATGGCTGTCTTTATTTGACTCTACTAGAAAAAAAATGACAGTAATCTGGAAGTTTTAGTTAATTTTAACAGAGCGCAGTGGATTTTCAGTGCCTTTGTGAAGTGTTATGTTTTGAAGACAAAATTATGAGAAAATAAAATAGCTAGCGAGCAGGTTAACATGGGCTATAAATATTTAATGCATTTTTCTTTAAAATAGAAGAACTTCAAGCATTCCAATACATAATATGGTTCATATGTAAACAATTCTGTGTGGAAGGAGAAAAGACAAATGTTCATTTTAATGCTGTAAGACAAGCCAAATAACATGAAAAAGAGATGAGAAAGATAATTCTATTTAATGTGTACAGTCAGCAAAAAATCATCATCCTTTGATGATAATCAAAGTTAGTAGTGTTTTAATTCTGCGTTTTTTCTTCCTAGTAACTGCATTTTTTATTTCTATTTACTTTTACATCTCTTGGATTTTGCTTGGATGCTACTCTTTCCTTTGAGTATTTTTAAAAGTAATTACTTTTGACATAACATATTTTATTTATGAACATTATTTCCTGAATCAGTACAATTTTCAGAACTGTGTGTAAGAATCAGGACCGCCGCACTCGTATGTTTGCTGTGTCGTTGAGTCTATTGGACAGGGGTGTTTTTGCACAGCGTGGCTGAAGCTGGGTAGATCCGTTCAGTAGCAATCCTAAACAGTTTTAAGCTAAAAGTAAAATTGCATTCATACACTGTATCTACACAACTTCCAAGAAAAAGGCAAACCAACTAAAAACTCCCCAAACCAACATGAGCCATGGAGGGATAGTTCTCAGGCTCTGTGATCAAGTGGCGCAGTGTAGCTCTCAGCTATGCGCCCTAATTCTTTTTCAACTTCCTATCACAGAAGGGTGGTGGGAATAAGCACCAGCATAGCCTGGGGAGGTACTAATTCCAGCAGTGAAGCAGCTGGGACAGTTGCCCTTCAGTACTTGACTCCATATCCTGCCAGTTATATGGCTGAATAAAATGTGACCTTAGAAGCTATTAACTTACTTCAACATTGAAAATGTTTATGAGTATTAAGTAGTAGTATTGTTTAACTTTTGTAGTTATTTAGTAGTAGTATTGTTAACTATTGAGAAGTTAAATTAGAGATACTAGATACTATACCAAGTAAATAAATGTTTTGATTGCAGATGTGGAAGACATGTCATCTTCTGAAAACAAAAGTGCCACAAAGAAAAATGAAAACAACTATTCCAACTTTACTGTTACTGAAGATAGTGAGAGCAGAATTGAGTCCAAAGTGGAGACCCATAGGTAAAGTAAAATAAAAGATGTATTTTGATACATCTGTATTGATATTTCCGTAATCAAAAAAAAAAAAACAAAACAAAACAAAAAGCAAAATAAAAAACCCCCACTTGTCACTGTTTGTGACTTCTGGAGATGGATGTCATCTTAACAATGTAGGGGAATATGAAATTATTCTTTCTTCATATTCTGTATTCTGTGTGTATGAATTTATAATGGCTTCTTTTGTTTCTTTTTTCTTTTTAACCTTCAAATTTGAGTGTGGAAACTGATTTTACTTTGTCTTGTCTTAGTGTACACCTACAATCCAACTCCCTAATACATGCAAAGCTTCTACCAACTCAGGAAGCATTCGTATGGCTCAAGCTTTGAAGCTCTGTTTCTCATCACAATTTTTTTCTTTTCTTGGTTCACACGGGTATTTGCAATCCAGTCTGATTCATTGTTTTAGAAGTGCTGAGCACCTCTTTCTCTCATGAACATCTTAGGGAGAGCTGAAAAATCAAGGTAACCGAGACTGCTCTTAGCCAATAGGGAAACAGTATTGTTATAACTGTTTCTAATTATTGAGTTAAAGGAACAAAACCAGCTCCAACACTCTTAAATCTATTAACAAGATGCAGCTTTCACGTTTAGAGAGTGCTGTTCAGTCAGTGGGTAGGTATTTAGTTACTCTGTGGGAATGTACTAGAAGTTAGACTTTGTCTAAAAGTCCTTGTGCTGAAGGATATGACTACGCATATATATCCTAAGGTGAAAGTCAGGAATAAGGGAAGAATTAGCTTCAGACAGCACAGGTAGCTATTAAAAAATTAACATGTAACCAGGCAATGAAAATACATTTATTGTGTTGCTTCTGTAGTTTTTCTAAAGAATGAAGATTGAAATCTAGTCCTGTTAGTGCAGCAACTTGTCTGAGTGGGATTTAATTTCTCAAGTTTTTTTACTGGGCATATATGATTTTAATTACTCTGATTCCATTTCAGATTTTACAGTGAAAATGATCAAGATACTCCTTTTTTCCCTGAAGATTTTGAAGTTGCAAAATACAGTGTCCTTGAAAAAGTAAGCCTTTCTGTTATTGTGAGAGAATGTAGGAGAATCAGTAGATGAATAAAAGGTTTGCAGTTTTATACACATCAACAATAAATCTTCTATGTTATCATGTCCTGCAGTGCAAACAGGATTGGAAAGTACTTTAATGCTTTCTGTCTTTCAGAGCAGCCTAATTCTACCCAAATAAAACTTTTCTATTATCGCTGTAGTGTTCTCATCAAAGTAATTGAGCAGAATAATATGTTTGCTTCTGACAAGATACACGTTATCATGGCTGTTATGTGTTAAATCCAATTTAAATTTTAAAATTTTATTAAAAATCTTTCAAAACACAAAAATGATGAAAATCTACCACAACTAGAGAGGAGCTTCTGCTTGTTACTATGATACAAATAATGAATAATTCTGCTTCTAAGGCCAGACATAGTGTGTGGTTTCAAATGAGGTGAAAAATAAGTAGGACAAGGGAAAGTACTTGGGGCGATATCGTGTGGATGAAACATACTTAAGCCCCCTGACACCCAATTTATTGCTTTATTTATCTCTCCATGTAGGTTAACTCCAATAAAAGCAAAGATTTTGTAGTTGTTGAATTACAGTGTTCCCAAGAGCCTTATGAGTTTCCGTTTCGACTATATGCACACTTCGGTGCATCAAATGGAACGAAGGTATGAGCCGCTCACTGACATTACCTGTTTTTTCTTTACACACATTGAACATACCTGTTCAGAGAGCTTCAGATGCTTTTCATTCTTACTTGCAGGCTAATCCTTAGATATAGTTAATAGGAAGTTATTCTTTTAAGCTTTGATTTATAGCTGGCTGTTCTACTCTCTGTGTGTGCTTACAACTTGCTCAAAAGAACTGTTTTGGGACTTGGCAGCAATACATCATAGTCCTGGCTGCACCTGCCTCATAATCACATATATTCTCCTGGCAATATCTAGGCTGTATAATGACATGTTTATGTGCTGAAATGCTATAGCAGATGATATTCTGGACATACTATTGAGAGACTTTAGGGCAGCTTAAATGTGTTTCTCAGCATCCAAGTTACGTGTGCACTCTGGTCTAGCACTTGGAGTCTGTGTAATTGTAACAAGTCAAAGGAGCTGTATCAGGGATGAATTTTGAATGGCTCAATTGATAGAATCAGTTATTCCAGCACATGTTTCAATGAACCTGTCTTGTCACCGTGGGGTTTGTATATGGAGCCTTGCGCTTGTTCTTTGTGTCCCATGAACCCTCATGAAAGCACTGCCTTGCTGGAAGCCTGTTAAATCACAACCCAGAAGTTAAGTGTGGATTGTCAGCTGTTAGAGCAGTGTCTGGTAAAATTGATTCTCTAAGCCTCTATATAGTTTCTTTGACTAATTTTACTCTTTCAATTTACAGAATAACAAACAATTCATAACTAAGACTGCTGACGAAATAAGAGAAAAGTATGAGACTTTTATTGCAGACCTCAAGAGCCAGGATTTCCTGCTCAGAGAAACTTTTCCACCAGAAGCAGAATCTTTAGTTTCTACACAGTTGCAAAAGGCTTGTACAACTTGCATGTTTACACTTTTCTTTCCTTAATGATTTGCTTTAATTTCCAATTTGCTGAATGTGGTAAGCATTGTCTAGATTACCATGTGACAGCCATAGGTTAAGGAAAACTGTTACATGTAAATGTTTTTAAAATATTTTTTTTTTAATATTGAGTGAAAGTCCCAAGTACTTAAACACATTAAAAGCAAATGTAGTCATATTCACTATAGGATGTTTTTTTTCTCCAGAGATGCATTATCAGCTAATGTGATACATAAAAAGTGATGTGCTAATCTAGCAAAGAGAATTATTGTGTGATGTATGGCTTTGATTGTCAGAATTATTCTGCACACTACACAGATATCACAGGCTTGAAAGAGTTCATATTGGAATTAGTAACAGGACTCCCCCAAATGGCAACAGCAGTTGGATTCTGCTCCCTAAAAATACTCTTCAGTGTTTTATGGCTATTTAAAATGGCTATAGTGTGACAGATTTTTTTTTTCACATTTACTTTCTCCCTGTACTCACTTATCTATTTCTCTCTTCTACCATGCTTAGCGTCTATTATAGGGCACAACTGGCACATAGATTATATCCAGCAATGTTGAAAGGCCCACGTATGTCCACTAGTGTTCTCAGAAACTGTGTGGTTAATGCCATATAAACAAGTAATGTAGAATGTTCAAACTTGTGTGAGAATTTTTTAATGGCATCAAGTTTAATGGCAGCTTCTGGAGTTGTAAAACAGTGAGAAAAAGTTCAAGTTCCTCAGAAGAACATGAGAAAATCTGTTTTCATAACTCTCTTCAGTGTATGAATTGCACTGATTTTCATGGCCTTTCTATTCACCTGTAGCTTTGCTGCTCCAGTTTTTTATTTTCACAAGAATAATGTCTGTCCCACTAGAGCTTTCTGAACTAGAGATCTAGTGTCATCTGTCAGAGATCTTATAAAACACTGGCCATTTTGAACCATCTGTTCTTTTATCAGCTGTGCAAAAAAAAGGAAGTGGCTGGGGTCTGCAGACTATTATGTCCATGTACCTGATAGTACAATGTACGCAGGATATCAAGCAAATAAACTTCTGTCTTCTCCAAGACTTTGTCTCAGTTTTCAAGACAGGTCATGGCCACCTGCCTGCTGTGCTGTCCACCTGAAAGAATTTATAAAAGCAAACTTTCCCTTCAGTTTGATGGGACTGAAGTGATTATAATAAGCATGAATGAACATTGCACACTATTGTTTATGAAAATAGGAAGGTTTAATTATCAATGTGAGAACTTCACTGCCATGACTTGCATCTTTGTCTTTTCACTGAATTGTGTTTGTTTTACTACAGTTACTTCTAGAAGAAGCCATCCATTCAAATGCTATATGTCAGGAAGTTAGTGATTTTGTGGAACTGATCTGGGCAGAAGCTATTGGCCACCTGGATAGTTTACTACTTGAATCAGTAAACAACATAAGCCTAAATGATGTAAGTTAGTTCTTGTTACTCTGAGAGGATGAATATGTAAATAAATCATTGGTAGCTTTTGCAAGAACTGAACCATAGACCTAAAAAATTCTGTACCTCAATGCATCGATATGTAAGAATATGATAAAACTGTTTTCACTAACTCTTCCCACTTCTAATTAATTTGCAAGAGAAATAGCACTCGTATTGAGAGAAAAAAAAATCTCTGGATCTTTGAAGGACAATAATTAAGAAGTGGGTTACTGTTCAGTTAGATTAACAGTCCAATTTTTTTCCAAAGGCATTTGTGAGACAGAGACCAGTCTTGGATCAATATTGAACTGCAGTAAGACATGCAGCCTCTAATGTCATCGTTTTACTAGCTGTTGCCTGTGGTTCATGTAAATTTTGCCTTTTTCCTCCTGCCTCGAGGAGACAAAATAATATAGAGTATTCTGTGAAAAAGGAATATACAGATACAAGCAAATCTATATTCTGTATGTCTGGACAAACTGTCTAAATCATTACTTTTGCTTCATCTGTAGATTTCACTTTGTAAGTAGGACTTCTACTCTGCTTTATGTATTTTAAGATGAGCTAGTGCACTTAGTTATTTAGTAAGAAATTTATTATTCTCTACTTTCTGTTTCATCAATGCATTAAAGCTGACAATATAAATCAACATTGTAAGGAACATTATCTTTCAGTCTGATTCATAATCCATTTTATTTCAGGGAGGTTATTTTACTGTCTCTTAGCTCTGCTTGAGGTACTTTGCAAGTGCCAGTATAAGAGCAGAATAATATCCAACTTTTAAATACTGTTTTCGTATCCTAGCTGCAAGAAAGTATTTTGTGAATGTTGCATTAACGAGAGTTAAAGTTCTGTTTCAGTGTGGAATTAAATGGTCCATTTTCCATATTTATCATTTTGTGCTCTTTCTGCAGTTTTGCAATAGCTTTCAGTTTAATATTCTCTTCTTTTAAAGGTGAGCAAAGCAGAAGGTATTTTACTCCAAGTAAAGAATGCACTGGATGAGGGAGCTGATGAGGTGGCGCTACAAGAGATGATGATGGAATTCTATAAAGTTATACGTCACAAAACTGAAATAGACTATAAAGTTTCCAAAAGGCTGTTATCTAGAAAACAGGACCTGTGTCAGGTAACTTTTCCAGATTGCGAGAAAGCCCTGATCTGCACTGTGCTAAACCAGTTTTGAACATGCTCACTAGATAAATTGACAGAATAGTTTGCACAGCTAGTCACAGGCTGTCAGTTTTAAAAAATAATATGTTGGAATCTTATGAATAAAGTAATGCTCTTGGGGGGAGTGCAGTGTTTTGAACAGGAAGAGCAGTTGCTGTCAAGGTGGTGACAAGGGTTTCCATTGCATCTTCAGCTGGATCAAATGAGAATCACGGAACTGTTGTTATCATCCAGCTGACCCTAGCCACTACTCCAACATATATGTAATCAGTTTCTATTGATTATCTTAAACTGTATACAGAATATATCTAAGCTATCATAACTATATACAAAGACTTTTCCATGTACCCTTTCCTTTCCTGCATATGCAGGAACAGTTTCTAGGGATTATTTAAAATTACCAATCTATGTACAGCTTGGTCTGTTCCTACTTCTGTGGCACAAACTGCTTGGGAGAGTTCCCTGGACCACCTGGATTGTTAGTGCAAGAAGTTAGTCAGCACATCTAAACAGGTAACATCGATCAGTTGGTCTAAGCACAGTGGGCCTGCCTAGGGGAATCTCCAAGGATCTCCCACATAGCTCCCCCTTAGCTCCTGTGTTAATTAGTCAGTTCCTTCATTTTAATCTGGCTAGGAGCTCAGTGAATTGGGAGTTCAGTTACTCTGCTGCAAGTCAGTCCATTGTCTCGTCATTGCAGAAACTAGCTGGGAAATGCTCAGCCTGCTGGGGTGATTGCTGGTGTGGTATGCTGAGTGCGCACACAGAGGCAGCCCTTGTGCCCAGCAGCAAGGGCTGGCTGCTCTGTAAGGGCAAGCAGACGGGGCTGGGGGTAAAAGTGGGCAAGGCCAGGGCAGTTAAATCACTGGCAATGCTTCTAGTCCCATGGTACCCAAACAGGAAGACCAGAGCAGGTGACAGTGACTGCTGGTGACAGCAGACAGGGTCAGTTCGGATTGCCTCCTCATTATGGCTTGTACGGCAGGTTCAAGGTCAAACTGGGAAGCTGAGTCCACGAGTCTGGGTCAGAACCAGGGAGGTGGGAGGCTGGATGATGGCATATTGGCAACATGGCTCAGCCGAGACCAGCAGCAAGAACCTAAGCTCAAAGGCATCTCTTGAGCAAAGGAGGGGCAGGAATCTGCTGAGTCTTCTCACAGCTCTCTTCCACAGCTGCACTGTCAAAGCTGGCCCTGAGCACAAGCAGCCAGCCCTCTGGGGAGGAGAGAAGCAGTCAGGGCTCTGAGAGCTACACCACTCTTCTAACTACAGAGCAAACTCAAATGTCCTCCTTGTATTGCAGTTATAATGTAAATTCCCTAGCTTCTGTCAGAGATACCTCTTTCCATTGCCAAAGAATATCCAGAAGTCAGTCTTCTGTAAGCTACAAAATATAAAGGGGAGAGAGGTAAGGAGGCACCTTACTGTTCTGAAAGAACAAATGGTAGTAGTGCCTTTAAACTTGAAAATCTTTTGATAATTAAAAACTTGATATTTCTGATATTAAAAAAAATCCTATGTCTCATAAAGCTTTCCCATGGCTTAGTGAACTGTACAATCTTTTCATCCTTCTTTCTGCCACTCTAAGAAAATTATGTTGTTGTGTTGTGCTACTGTCCTGGCTGGATTGTGACATCAGGGACAACGCAACAGATTCTAACAAGTAAGGATTGTCTCATAAGCAAAATCAAAATGGTAACCAAGCATGAATACTGATTTGTGGAGCTGTTACGACCAGGCTCCATCCAAAGCTTGATTTGGAGTTGTAGAGAAACAGTTTACCACTATTTCTCATAAGCCTTTTTCTTCTGAATTATTTTAAGGGCATTCTAAAGCTGTTTGCTCTTGTTTCAAACTGTATCTAACAAGTGGAAATGTTCTTTTGAATATTCCATTTCATTGTTACTACACTGTAACTATATAATTCAGTTTGGTTTGCATGTTTCCTTAATTAAAATGTATCAATTATTCATAAATTTCTGTCTGTGTTTTTTAGTTAATCAGAGACATGCTTAATATATGTGAAACAAATATGTCGTGTCCAAACCCATCATCGTTGGCCAAATATCGGGCTCTGAGGTGCAAGATTGAAGCTGTTGACTCAACGAGTTCTGAATTTCTCAATGTTGAACAACAAGTGTTAAAAAACAATTACAAGTGAGTGTTTAACAGTTACACAATTATTCCAGTAACATTCAAGATATAGTGCACAAAATAACTCTAAAGAGGTCTGAATTACCAGGTTTTGTTACTGTGCATTGTTGATTGTGCTAACGGGATTGCAGAGCTGGCATATTTACCATAACCTACACTAGAATGAAATGGAGGTAAATTTAAAAACAAACAAACAAACTGAAAATTACAATATTGTTCAATTGTAGTGGGGTTTTTTTCTGGGTTGGTTTTGTTTTTTTCTTAAATGTGAAAAGCTGTGAATTTATAGGAGCTATTAAAATAAGATATATGTGGTCTAGGCTTGTTTACTCTGCTTCTCAGAATTTATTTCAAGACATTTTACAAAATAAACAGAAGTAAAATTTTGGGTTCTGCTGAGTAAAACATAAAATTTTTTTCTGTGAAAATAAACTTGATGGGGGTGGGAGGCAATACCCAGTCACCTTTTGATTATGTACAGAACATGCCATCCCTTTCTAGTTAGCTTTCAGTTGTGTGAAAAAGATGTATTTCTGTACTCTGCAGATTTGCATATAATTCTATTTAATATTCTTGACATTGGCTTCTAACTGGACACAGTGTCTCTTTTGATTAATAAAATTTGAAAATGAGTATATATAGAGAAATTAAAGAGAAGGTGGTTCTAGAAATGGAATAATCAATGATTAGATCATTAATACAGGGAAGAATGAAGTTTGCTTCAATTACACATATATAGTCACTCCAAATTTGTTTTTACTGAATAAATCTGATGTTAGGCAGCTAAGGTCTAAACCAGGAACTACTGGTTGCTAAGTGGTTGTACCCAAATATATATTGCTCAAGTATGGAAGAAGTACTGTGCTTGGAACACACAAACTTCTCTTTGTATTCAGCAAAGTTCAGTAGTTGATTTTCACTTGACATTTTGTCTTTTTAAATTGCTTAAAATTAATATAACAGTAGTTTATGTGACTCAGTTCTACCTGATAGTTCTTTGTGATAGAAGCAATTGAGTAAAGTGAGTGGGGAATTCGTTGTTACCTGAACCCATGGGACTGTTCTTTGTAGATAGCAATTATCTATGCTAGGGCCTATATACAAATTAATAAACTAATTAATTATAAGCACAGGATTTTCCCCAAAATCCTTGACTCTACTCTGGCACAATAGGTATGTCTAATGACACTGCAAGAACTGGAGCATATTTAGTCCTTTTGCAGTCTCTGCATTTGCAATCTTAGTTTTTAAGCTAAACACAATTTTAAAAAACTTCAACTGCAGCAGAAGCATGCTGAAGGATCAGGGTCCAAGTGAAGTTCTTAAAAAGAAAAACCAAAACAACAACAAAGAAACAGAAACCAAACCAAACAAACCCCAAACCCAAAAAGTTCATATAGCAGCTTCATAAATCAGGACGTAATATAACCCTAATCCTCAACCAAAGAAACCACACAGTTTGAATAGAGCTCAAAATTACAAAAGAGGCTATGTCCTACTTAGCAATATTTTACCATTTAGGAACTCAAAATTCGACTGAATCTTACTGAGTCTTGAAAGCATGAAGGAGTGATTTGTAAATGAGTCTTTATGCTTTTACTTTCCAGGTACTACCTACTTTCAGTATGTAAATGTAACATTGTGATCCTTAAGTCCTCTTCTCAGTTGCTTTGTAAACCCAGAGGTTCCTCGCTGTGTGACAGTTAGGAATCCTAGAATCCTAAAATTATCTTCTGGGTATTTCATAGGTTGTCACTATCTTTACACTGTTAAGAGCTCAGTCCTTAGTCCAGAGTCTGTCATCTAGGGAAGTATATTCCGAGCATGTGCTTAAGCAGAGGGAAGGTAGTGAACACACTCTTCTCCACTCAGGCCTTTACACTGCATAGAGCGTTCAGCTGGTAAGGATAAAGATAAAAAGAGGTAAAGAGAAAATCTGAATCTTTTGCTTTGTGCAGTCACAAGAAGGGAAGGACGTAAATCCTGGTGACAGCTCTAGCCAGTAACTACTGTATGTAAAATGCGTGAATCTTGCTGGAGGTGTGATTGCAACCCAAGTTGCAAGTTTTCTTCCTCTTGAGTGTATTTCTTAATTGGAAGTTATTACCTCCATATAGTCCGAACTGTGATGCTAAGATGTTTGTAGTTCAGCCAAGACAGTGAAGTGTCTGAGTATTCTCAGTAAAAGAAATTTTAGTACGAGAGAAATTTGCTGGCATTCTGAGCTGCACAGAGTTATAGGGGGTTTTGTATGTCAACATCTTTGAATTTAGATCCCAAAATGTCAAATAAGATAATTTCATATGACTTTAAGCATGAGAACACATTTTTTATTTCTCCCTAAGTGTCTAAATAGGTCTTGAACTTAGTTTTTAATATCTGATTGTTGTCTTATGCTATTTTTTTAATAATTTCCACCCAAATTGCTAACAACAAAAAAAACCCTCACCCAACTTGAATGTTGCTTTGAGATTTAAAATAAGACTTTCTGTTTTAGCAGTGTATTGATCTTAAATGCATTTTCAAACTCATGAGATCTCAAAGACAGTTTCAAATTTCTTGCAGTGACTGTCCAGTGAGAATTTTACAAGTGTATAGAGTTGGCAGAATAAGTGAAACAGCAGAATTTCTGAGCAGTCTTGGAAACGTTGAGTCCTTATTCCATGCATCATCTGTGCGCAACTTCATGGGAATTCTTTCCAGGTAAAAATTTACATTCCTTGTTTTGTGACATTGAATCAGGCTTAACTTAAATATATTTTGACTTCTAAATTTATTTATTTTTGTGAAGCCTTTTTGCATTATGTTTAACCTGTTTTTTACTGTTAACATTTATATGAACATCCATAGACTTATACAGACCTTTGGATGGAAAATCAGTCTTTTGTAATGGTAAATTTATTTACTGTGCAGGTGGATTAGACTCGAAATGCAACTATTTGGATATGATGGTGAGGAGTGTGGTTTAAATCCAGATGAAAGACGAGAAAAATGGAGAGTGTAGGAAAGCAATGGTTGTGTGGAAAATTTATTCTGTTTTAGGAAAGAATTGCATTAACAATGTCCTCCTTTCACTTCTGTATGTTATTACCCCATGACTGCTTTATTTGGCGTATTTTTAGATTATTATAGTTTCCTGGAATAACAGAGTATCTAGTTCTATGATAGAATACCATAGATTCACTCAGGCATGGTAACGATGGTAAAATAATATAACCTCTAGTAGCCTGACATATTTAAATTCTCATCATAGCACATATGCAGTGAATACCACTGAAAACTTAAGGATATTTTAAAAAATGTATCAGATACATAACACCATCAGAATTAAAATACCTCAAAAGTCATATTAGCATTCTGTTTTCCTTATACTACAGATTTTAATTGTGAGTTACAAAACTGTTGAACTTATTTAAATACTGTGTCTTTTTGCATTCTTTGTATATAAAATGTTTTCTATGGGCATCAATCGGTAGCAAATCAAATGTCTCATAAACAATCTAAGAACGGTATCTCCACACGTAATAGGTTTGCAAATCAAACATCAGAAGTTTCCAAGTATCCATTCCACAGCATTCTACCTTTAAAACTCATACTTTCTTAGATACAAAAATTGTATATAGTTTTTTTGAAACTGGATACAGCACAGTTGATAGAAATGTAGGACTGCTCATCTAATAAGGAAAAAATTACTTTGAATGTTTGGCAATGAAGCTGGAAAATGTGTTGTTTTTCTGCTAAATGAAGAAAAGCTAAGAATGTCTTGGTGATTAATATGACTTTGGGATTAATGTTAATTAATAGACTTTATTTTTCTTGAGTGTCTATGGATGGTTTCTGTATAGTGTGTTCTGTTTTAATTCTCTGTGGTTCATAATTGCACAATGTGTATTAGCCCACATACTGTATGCAAAAGTATTTTGTACTTCATTCACTCTGTGACCTTCTTTTTCTCTAGAGGTCTCCTCATGCCAAAAGTGGTTGTTGAAGATCATGGCCTAGAAAGAACTGACATTGGGAATCTGGGCAGTGGCATTTACTTCAGCGATTCTGTTAGGTCTGAATAATGACAGTATCTCTTTACTTAATCCTTTGTGTATTCTTTTTACTTTTCAAATTAAGTAGATACAATGCAGAATACCGTCAAGGTAATTTAATTATAAATTTTATTCCTGTCCATCTGTTCAAAAGTACTTGTGTACCCTTGAACTGCTACAATGTTTACATCAATATAAATGTTAACAAAATGTACATGATCTTTCTTTACATATAGTGCCAGTATTAAGTATTCTTCACCCAGTGAAATGGATGGAACCCGGCTCCTGGCAGTTTGTGACATTGCACTTGGATCCTGCTTAGATTTGTGTGAACGAGATTATTCGTTAAATAGTGCACCATCAGGCTATGACAGTGTGCATGGAGTCCGTAAAACAGCAGATACCTCTTCAGACTTTGAGGTACTGATCCTACTGATCCAATTTACTAGGCAGTAATGCACAAAATCACTTTTTGTCTGTCTTGCAGCCTGCAAAGTGTGTATGAAACTTACAAGCCTCTAAATTGCTATTTGTAAAGAATTATTGCAAGAAAATAATACTTAAAAGAAAGGTGTAAATATATTTTTTTATAACTGAATCATCATATAAATATCTGGTCTGTGTTATTTAAATTATTATTTGGAAGCAATATTCTACTTTGTATGGAATAAGAAATCACTACCATGGAAGGTTCATTGTTTTGTAAGTAAATCCAGCTGATAAAAATCCCTGTCATTATAGATTGGTACTCTGAGGCAGGGATGATAGCTGTAGTGGCACACTGACAAATACATTCACTCTCTAGATATCCACCGGTTTTGTACTTTTTTGTTCTTAGTTATTTTGAGGTATGATTGTGCTTTATGGAGTGTGGAGAATACAAATTAAGAAGACAAGAGATGCAAGCGGTAGTGATACAGAGATGAGGGGAGTGACAATAAAAGCTGTTAGATTCTTAATTATTTTTCAAAAATAATGTGTCATTGAGGTTCATCTCAATCAATTTGCAGTGTTTTAGATATTATTTACAGCTTTGTTTTTATTGTAAAATACCTTTCTTTGTTTCTAACAGGATGATGAATTTGTTGTGTACAAAACCTGTCAGGTTAAAATTAGATACGTTGTTAAGTTTTGCCTTGGTGAAGATCAAATAAAGCCATTTCAGCCTGCAGCTGGGGTGGATCTGGAGCAAGACAACAATGAGTCACAATGTCATTTACAGAATGAGAGTAAGAAATGTTTTCTGTTTGTATATTGACTTGCTTCCAAAGTTTCCTAAATACTTATCAGAACCCTTTTGTATGAAGTTAACATCATAAAAAATAATTTGTAGTTTATTTGTGGATGTTACCAAATTAATGATTACCGTGTGGCACCTGTGTAGCATCTGTTTAACAGGTTTCCTGTAGGCATAATTACGAACAACAGTTGCAACTCCTCCTGTCACAGTGTGTTTCAAGAGAAGCACAGGAAGCACTTTTGCATAAATCATCAGATGGTCTTTAAATAATTCAAGTGCAAAGTTCTAAACAAAGACCTCGTAAGACTTTAAAGAACTATCATGAACTATCCTGGCCTGTATCGGAAACGGTGTGACCAGCAGGAAGGAGTAGGGAGGTGATCGTGCCCCTGTACTCGGCACTCGTGAGACCGCACCTTGAGTGCTGCGTCCAGTTCTGGGCACGGCAGGATGGGAAGGACATTGAGGT
>VZRW01008306.1:124398-153855 GCA_013398125.1 Aegotheles bennettii
TAGGCACTGGAATGGGCTGCCCAGGGAGGTGGTGGAGTCACTGTCCCTGGGGGTGTTCAAAAAACGGGTTGATGAGGCACTTGAGGCCATGGTCTAATGGTCTAATGGCTAGGAATATGATGGGATAAAGGTTGGACTTGATGACCCTGGAGGTCCCTTCCAACCATAATGATTCTATGATTCTATGAACTCATGGTCCCTTAGACAGACAGCCTACAGCTCAGCAATACAACTCAAGTATTCGCAACAGAAAACTGAATGTTACTTTTGTGTTGTGAGTTGCATAAATAAACACTGACCATTGATACAGGATTAGTTTCAATCATGTTTTCTGAATGTATATTTAAATAAATATCTTTTTAATCTCTCAAACTCTTTGTTTAGGCTATGCATTACCAAATGCAGATCTTTTGAATCCTGTTAAAACTGGTCTTCAGGACAGATTGGGAAATCCCATCCCTCTGGAAGGTATTTATATCAAGGGGAGGATAATAGACTTCGTAGCACAGGTAAAGTATGCTCTTTGTTGTTGTTTTCCATAACTCAGCCCTGAAAAAATAATTTGTTCATTAAATAGTGCTTCAGACAAAATGCTATTTAGTGTTCGATTCTTTGCAAAAAGTAAAAAAGGGCACTTCAGTCTCTAAATGAAGGAAAGTCCTGAAAGTGGAAGCAGTTTTTATTCTTAGAGATGTATAGTCAAATTCCAAAAGCTCTGTAGGCAGTGAAAGGCTTGACTTTATTTCTAACTCTGTTTTCTGCCTATGTGTAATCAAGTTACCATTGTAGAGAAATTTTCTGCAGTAGTGTACCCGTTATGTTCCCTTTAAAAGACCTTCTTGGTGACCTGTTTGCCAGCTGAATGATAAACCAGTGAGAGATAGGATAATTAAAGGTTTATGGAAATGTATTTGTGTTTTGTTTTTGGCAGCCTAAATTAGCTGACATGAGTAAAATATCAATCAATACAAAAGAACTTGCTATTCCTGCTAGTTAGCTAAGCAGACAAAAATAAGGGCCCACTTTGGGTTTTAGTACATATGCCCTAAGAACACATTCTGTCATGTCACAGGTCTTTCCCAATCCTGGGGCGTAATTCCACAATCTGCCCCTCTGCTTCAACTGTATCCTGCCTGATGTAGTCTTGATCATGCTATAGCTATGGTTTTACTGAGTTCTGTCACATGTGTGCCTCTCCACAAGAATCAGGAGGTTTCCAATGCTGAAAAAGTAAATAATGTTTTTTACCTGTTGTTGCTAAAGCCTTAAAAAGAAAGCAGGGGAAAACGGGCGAGAAAAGGGTTTGAAAGAATTGTCTGCAAATGAGTCTGTGCTTAAACTATTCTGACACTCACAACTGTTGCCTGATCAGTCTGATTCCTTAGAACAACTGTTCTCATGAGGGATTATTGTGGGGTTCTTTTGTTTGTTTTTTTTTATTTTTGTTTTCTTTTGGTCTGGTTTCCTGTGGAAGGAATTACTATCTGGTGGCATCTATCCTGTGACCCACTCCATCAAAGCAGAAGACAGTCTGTAAGGCTGAGGTACAGAGCATAAACCAGAAATTATCAGATGACAAGGGACAATAAGAACAGCAGCAGAAGGGAATGAGAAATTGCTAGAGTTTTGTTATAACACATGGGAAGTAAACAGAAGAGCAGATGCAGAAAGAAAGTCAGATGCAATCTGCCACCTAAGAGAAGTTCTGTCATGAGAAGATGGATACCATACATAGAGAAATAACACAGGCTTTTCCAAACATCCCTTTTAGTATATCATAAAAATAGACCAATTTTTTGTGGAGATTTACTCTTCCTTCTTGAAACTATTATAGACATGTTGCAGCGGTGTCTTCTTTTGTAGGCAACAGCTTGACAGCTCCAGCTCTTTCAGTATATCACATAACCTTTAGAAGGTCATGGTTTACTCTTCTTCTGGAATAGATTTGATTAATGATTTAGGGATTAAAAGTTCTACAATTCCCTGCATGTTTCTCGAGATACCTATTTGTCATGCACTGATGAATGTTAAAGTTTCATTTCTAAGGTACGAATAGAAGTTCCAGTTGTGGCATACCTATTGACGTTCTGCAGTGCAAAGCACTTCTGTTGTTGCACTTAGAGTACTGTTGGTTTAATCACATTTTAACATTACGGTTATGCAAAAAATACTCATTTCAGGTAGTAATGTTTCAGACCTACACCAATCAAAACAGTAAACCAATTGAAGCTAAATACGTCTTTCCTTTGGATGACAAAGCTGCTGTTTGTGGATTTGAAGCTTTTATCAATGGAAAACATGTGATTGGAGAGGTAAAATGTTACTGTACTTTGCCTTTGATGTAGCTTTTTCAGTCTCAAGATCTGAAAGCACTTATTTAGTAATGATGTGCAACCCTAATTTTGTTATCTCTCATGTCCTTTGTTGTTAGCACTTGACTGAATTTCAAGGTAGTCAAGTCATTTAAGAGAACATTGGTTAAGTTTTCTGTCTATAGAGGTGAAATTACTTATTTTGGAACAATCTTTCATAGGTTAAAGAAAAGAAACAAGCACATAGGGAATATCAGAAAGCTATCAGTCGGGGTGATGGAGCTTATCTAATGGACCAGGATGCACCGGTATGTTGAATGTCGTAGTTTAACACCTACTTGAAAATTTTGCAGTTGTCAAATTACAGATTCTTTGCTGAATCATGTCTTTGTTTGGAAACTCCTTTTTACTAGGACTTATTTGGACCATACATTTGATTATTTTTAAAAACAACCATTGTTTCTTTAAATACCTGCTATGGCTTAAATAAAACAGGTATTTCTCTTTCAGGTGGATTCTTTTTTTTTTTGCAAAAGATCAATTTGTTCAGTTACTATTGATCAGTTTTTGTGAGAAATTAAGGAATTATTGAAAGTTTGACAATTCATATTATAGTCCCATTTTTCCTTACACTTCACCAAAGGCAAATAGTAGTTTCTGTGTTAGCATTTGGTTTCAGTGTGCCTAAACACCAATTAAATTACTGTTTTGGAAGACATAGGCTTTAATGATGTCATTTAAGCTAGTTTTTGGTTTTTGGTTTTTAGGATATTTTTGTAATAAGTGTTGGAAACTTACCTCCAAATTCTACAGTTGTGATCAAAATCACCTATATCACTGAACTGAGTTTTCAGCATGGTTGTATCACCTTTCATATGCCTGCTTCTATGTCACCATGGCAACAGGACAAAGCATTAAATGAAAACACACAGGTTTGTTAAAATACAATCTTAAAACAGCATCTTCTTATTTTGAAGCAGAAGTTCTATGCTTAAGAGATTGTAGTTACACAAGAGGCTTCAGTAAGTTTGTTTTCCTTTTAATTTCTTCTCATTTGTTAGAAGATAATTGTTTGTAACCATTCTTGTATAATTTAACATGAACACAAACTTAGGAATGCTGTGATTGGTAGAAAGCTTCTTAAGTGTCTCTGAGGTTGTGTTTGCTCCTGCAGGACTTAGATAGTTGAGTTGCCACATGTTAGATCTCATCTTTTGAGTTACCTGCTGTGTTGCTGTTCCTCCTTTGGCTTGAAACAGCAGCTGAGCATCTGCTGAACATTGTGCTATTATCCTCTGCTTCAGGGACAAGGTTGCTCACCTGTTTCCTGGATGCCCTTGATGGCTCCTGAATTCTTCAGGTGGGAGGGGAGGTCATCTCAGTGTTTAAATGCTGGCAGAGAGCCAGGGATGGTCTTTGTGGTCCTAGTCCCTGTGAGATCATATAGGTATATCATACGTCTGACTGTTCAACAATCATGTCTTCTGTTTCAGAGCTCTATTATACTGAGTTTTGAAGTTCAGTTTGTCCTTGAGAGAGAAACATTCACAGGTTCATCTGAATTTTAGCTGCTGTGATGCTCAGATAACAAAGCTGTATGATTAAATGAAGAAAATGCCATGCAATCCCAACTTAGATACAATAAGAGAAAGGAACCCCAGGGTCATGAAAGTGTCAGGAATGACATACAAATGTTTCATAACTGGTGCAGTTAAAAAGTATTTTTTTCTTTGTAGCATACAATAAAAAAAGTTCGTGTTAAACAAGTAAAACCACTGAAAAAGTAAGTTGTTTTCATCAGTATCGTTGTTGGCTCTATTTTATCAATACCTTAAATTATTAAGTTAAAACATCTGATTTAATGCTTTTTCTATTTATAAGGAATATTTGATGGTAAATTGCATTATCTAGTCTAATTTCACCTTTGACTCTAATCTGTTATTATGCTTAAATAGGTAATATCATAGGGGAATAACTTTTCATTATTACACTCTTCTTCTTCACTAAATAATACCTTTTGTTTCAGAAACATTTCTGTTATTAAGGATTATATATAGATTCCCAAGTCACAAAACTTCATGAGACTGTGATCTTAATTTTTTCAATATCGCTGCACTTAATATTTTAGCCTTTCTTTGCATTTACATTTTAAAGAAAAAAAATGCAATTATCTGAAACTATGATGTTGCTGATAAAGTAAGAGTTCTTGGAAAATGAGTTATTATAATATATTTCTGTGTGTGGCTATTCTCAACCAGAATAACCAGCAATAAATGTGTAAAAATGTAATGCTATTCATATTTCCATATTAAAAAAACATGAAAAGTGCTTTTCCTGAGCATGTCCTAATTTCTCCTCTGTTCTATCTGCAAAGCAGGCACAAAACTACATCTGTTATAATTTTCTAAAGTTGTATTTAATCTTGAAATAGTGTTAGTTGAAATACTGTCCTGAGCAGCTAAAGATTTGATACTATTTCTGCCATATATCAGGAATAAATTAAGAAGTTCATACATTACACATCCTGTTGTAGAAAAGGTATTTAAAATTATAAATGTGAATAAAAATTGGGAAATTCTTAGGAATGGTTATTGTGTGAGGATGGAGATCAGGTGTCTCTATCTCACTCTTTGTGGCTTCAGGTTCTAGAGGGAGCAGCACAAAGACATCCAAGTTAGCTGAAAACTTATTAATATTATATTAATAACATAATACATTTTTCTGGCTGCAGGCTGGTTCTCTCTGCAGATACTATGGGGCTGTGCATATGTATTGCAGGTTTCATCCACAAGCATCTTAAGGATAATGGAGATGTGGCTGTAAACAGAAAATAATTGTTCATATGATATGCAGAGTATACACAGATTCATTGTACATTAATAATAATTGAGGTTAGGACTCAATAGGAATAGTCAGGAATATTTATTAAAACGGGCCCATGTAACAAAAATGCTGTAAGACTGACCAATGCAAGGCTACACTTAGATGAAACGATTGTAGCCCTACGCGTCTACATCTTGGGAGATTATATCCTGGAATACAGCGACTACTGGTAACCCAGGGTTTATTACTCACCCAGTGAGTCAACAACCTGGAGTGAACAACCACTGTGGTACTGTGGCAAAAATGGCTAATGCAGTCCTAAAATACACAAACCAATAAGTAGTGAAGAGAGAAGATTATTTTACTTTGTCAGGCAAGGCAAAAAGCCTCAAAACCAAACAACAATAACAAAAAAACCCAGCCTCAAGGCCTCATACATTGACCTCTGCCTGCAAACTGGGAAGTGATTCCATGATGTTGTATGGTATCTTTTATATATCTTGTATTGTATAGTTACACCTATCAGATTGCTTTTTAATGTCATCACAGAGATAAATTAAGAAGCAAAGACTGGATATTAAAGCTGAATAAGAAAAAAAGACATGCAGTTGTAGCAGTGAGGTTTGGAACAGTTAACCAGGGAAAACTGAACTTTCCTCCTCTGAAATCCAGTTTCACTGTCTGTTATGAAGCTTTGCTTTAGAATATAAAGCATCAGGTTAAATGAAGGTATAATTGGCTAGAATGCTATGTAATGTCTTATAGGGGAGATCATGTCAGATGGCCTCTTGATGCCTTCTAAACTTTTTAGCTATGAATACACATAGTGAATCAGCATAGTTATTTATTCTTTGGGTATCCTAGGGACAGAAATTCGTCTGACTAGTTCAGTATTCTCCACTTCCAACCAAAGATTTAAAAAGTACAGGAAACTTCTCAAGGAGATATCATGGCATGCAGATTAAGCATCTTCCTTGAAGTGCCATTCAGGTTGATTTTTTTTCTTTTCCCTTTATTTAGTTGCTTTTCTGTGGATATGTCTATTGAGATGCCCTCTAGTATTGAACGCATACATAGCTGGACACATGCACTTAAAATAAAGGTAAATTAATGTCACTGTAACTATGCCTCTGCCTTGGGAGTTCTGCTGTGTATTAAAAATGGAACTTTTATGCTAGAAAACGTTTGTGCTAGATCCGTCTGGCTTTGTGCACAGTTCATTTTGCAAACAGCTTGGTCCTCTATTTCTCTTGGATAAAAATTTCTGTTGTGCTTGAAGCCCTTCTGTTGTGGTTGTCTTTTTACCTAAAAATATATTCAGTAGAGTGAATGATATTTTAAAGACTGCAATACATAAATAGAAACTGTACCTTGTAAAATTTCCATAACCTTTTCGGCAAAAAGCTATGGGACTACCCCTATTAAATCTACTCTCATAATTCCCTGTTCTCACAAAGTAAATAATATTCATTGTATTGTTATTAAATAAATATTTAAATGCATGTTTTTCTTGTCTTCTAGAAAACAGACTGCAAGGCTGTAATTAAGACTGTGGAGAACACCTCCTTGGATGCTAGTGGCTTTGTTCTAGATGTCTGGATTTCTCAGATCTACCTACCTCGAATGTGGGTAGAGAAGCACCCCAACAAAACGAGTGAGGTACTGCATAGATTTTACTGTTCATGAGGTAACACTGAATAAGCTAAAACATAATAAACAGGAACAGTTTAGTTTTGATGAGTAAAGGATGAAGAAAAATGTCACACCATGGACAGTGGTCAATTTGATTTGTTTTTTTAAGCTCAGTATTCTCCAGAAATGAGTTTTCTTTTCAGTTGCATAGAATCTTGTTGCTTTTGTTTTATCCTTTGCCTTGTAAAACAGTAAATGTTTCAACACAGTTTCCAGCCATTTCTGTTACAACGCTTTTTTCTAACTATCCTGCTGCTGTCTGTATTTCATGGAAATGTGACTACAGTGTTTGATACAGATGTTGCATTTGAAGCAGTGGAAGTGAAAAAATAAGTCATGGCTGAAGCTGGAACTAAGTAGCTTCAGACGCGTGCTCTTTACAACACACACACACAAATATTTATAGAATCTGTCAGTGTTTTATTTTAAAGCATTTGCCCCCCCCCGGAGATTTTTGTATTCTGTTGTTGTTACTACTGCTGTAGTGATTATTCTCAAAGGCATTTGAAAGTGAAAAGGACATAGCTAGCACTTCCAGCACTCTGCACTACCGAGGAATAGAATCCAGCTGCTGTGGCTAAGTCTCAGAAGAGCTCATTATCACCACTGGAGAACATTAATAAAAGGTTAGGTAGGAAAGGAAGGATCAGTTAAACCCCTTTTACCTTCACCCATAGTAACTCCTTGCCCGAGAAATACATTTAAAACTTAAAATACATGATTCCAGGTTATTAGAAGCTGTTTCATTGTCCCACATTTTTTGTGAAGTCCCTGGCATTTGTAGTTATTTTCAGCTCCTTTTTAATTATTTTTTTTTTCGTAAATAAGATAAAAAGCTGCAGAGGTGAAATCCAGTCTGTTAATTCAGTGTTGAAATTGATTAAAATAAGTAAAATGACAGCTAAGATTGTTTTCTCCCCAACAATGATGTCTTTTATTTTAATTCCTTTTAATCAGATCAGAGTTGCTTAGTTTAAATGTATAAGTTTAGGAATTTCTTTCTGATGACTGCAATAATATTGATATTCCCCCAAGGAAAGAAGAAAGAAAGAGATTCATATTTGTGTTTCCAAACTGAAAACCTTTCCTTTCCTATTGGAAACTTCACTCATTCAATTATTTTATTTTATTGTTCGACTCTGTTCATAGCAAGGACAGTTTGCACTTCTGGTTTACGTATTTTTGTGATTCTGGTGCTTCTCACAGACTGATGGTGGCAGTGATGATTGTAAAAGATGATATCTGTGATTTTTATTTTTTATTTTTTTTTTAACTTATAGAAGAGAATCCAGTGTTATTTACAGAAGAGTGAATCAGATAGAGAACACGAAACCACAAAATTCCTTTTTGAGTTTTTCATGTGATACCTGGGATATAGGTAAAGGACAGGGAAGTTGCACTTTTCAGGCATTAAGAGTAAATGTCATGTATTTGTTAAAAGTTCGTAATATGGCTATATTCCACTCTCATTCCATAATAAGGAAAATTAAGATGCTTGGGTACACTTGTAATGAAATAGTATTTGTCCAGTGCACTGATGATTTTGTTTCTCCCTCTATAGGCTTGCATGCTTGTATTCCAACCACAGTTTGAAACAGCACTTGAAGAAGAGCAGCTGTCCAGTGAAGTTATTATTTTATTAGATTGCTCGAATTCTATGGCAGGTTCAGCTCTACACCAAGCAAAGCAGATTGCTTTACGTGTTTTGGAACTATTTGCTTTCAGACAAAGAGTGAATGTAGTCAAATTTGGCACAAGTGAGTTTCTCTCCTTTTTACCTGAGAGCCACCTTTTACCTTCTTGTTCTGGCTTAATTTTATGCACATCATTATTATCAAACCAGCATAATACACTGAACTGCAACCAGGAACATGTAGCAGTATGGAATATTTCTACTCTGATATTCTAGTCATAAACTTGTGTTTCCATATGTTGCTACATGCTTAATATTTTAATGCTCTGAATATTGATCTTTATTCACAGATTTCACAGAATTTTCTTCCTCAATGAATGCTATAAATGATTTGGCATCACTGAAGGAGTTTATTACCGTAAGTAAATCAGTTTCGTTGTATTCTAAAGAATGTTTTTTTGTATGGGATGCTTATAAATGCAAAACTCTGTTATGCAACTCTTCCTCTTTTTTTCTTTTTCTGTAGTCCAGCTTCTAAGAATTTTATGTAATTTCGTCTATTTTAAGTCTATTTTGCCTAGTAACAAGCACAGCCACATCTGAATATTAATTGCAGTTTGGTTTTAAGCGACTGTTTAAATTAGAATCACAGAATGGTTTGGGTTGAAAAGGACCTTAAAGATCATCTAGTTCCAACCCCCCCTGCCACGGGCAGGGACACCTCCCACCAGATCAGGTTGCTCCAAGCCCCATCCAACCTGGCCTGGTTGAACACTGCCAGGGAGGGGGCAGCCACAACTCCTCTGGGCAACCTGTGCCAGTGTCTCACCACCCTCACAGCAAAGAATTTCTTCCTAATATCCAATCTAAATCTCCCCTCTTTCAGTTTGAAACTACATGCCTTCATAAAAAGTCCCTCTCCAGCTTTCCTAACACAGTAATCTCTTTTCTAGGATAAATAGAGGAAAAGGGGAATAGGGATGGTTTCTCACCTCTTAAGGATCACAGGACACCCAGAAAATTGGACAATCAGCAGATATAAAACAAAACCCAAACAGTCCTTTTCATGCATAATAATAAATAGCTTAACTTATTGTCATCCTTAACGTTGAGGCTAAACTGTAATTGATTTCAGAAAGTGGGTTAGGCAAATTAGAAGTGAGAGCTGTAAGTAGCTTTTAGATACGATCATCTGGATGAAAACTCCAGTTTAAGAAGTCCCCAAACTACTGATTACTGAATCCTCTGAAAACAAGGAATAGAATTTACCATTTTATCTATTTTAGCTGTACCTTTTGCCTAAGCCAGAGAAGATACAGGAGTAGATGGACCTTAAGCTCTATTTTCAATAGTAATTATGGAAAAGCAGGAACAAATATAACTTAATAATTAATTATTTATAGTTGGAAACCAGGAGTCGTGTATAATGAAATAGAGATTAAATTATACATTATATGTTATATTAGGAAAAAATAAATTAAACTAAAACTAAAATTGGAATACTTTACTTTTCAGTCTGCTACTGCAACACTTGGAAACACTGAGTTATGGAAGACCTTACGTTACTTAAATCTGCTATTTCCTTCTCAAGGACACCGTAACATTCTTCTTATATCAGATGGACACATTCAGAATGAGAGTGTGACCTTCCAGATGGTGAAAGATAATGTTCAACATACGAGGTTATTTACATGTGGTGTTGGGTAAGTATGAAGTTAGCTAGGAATTGCATTTGTTTAAAATAACTGACAATTTATTCAAAATGAATGGTTAACAAGCTGAGGACTGTCAGATGCCTAAGTCTTGCAGTACTAATTAAAACCAAAATATTTAGAAATAGTATCAGATGAACAATTCAATAATGACATAAAGAGGGTTTTTCTGTTAGTTCCACAGCAAATCGACACATGCTGAGATCTTTGTCCCAGTATGGTGCTGGTGCATTTGAATACTACGACCCGAAATCCAAGTGTAACTGGGAGGCAAAGGTAAATCTATAAAACAGTTAAACATCTGGTAGAAGGAGAGGTGCTTGTCTATTAAGCCTTCTTTTATTTTAAATATAAATTGTTACTAATTGAGAAAGAGAAGTATTTAGTTTGACTGTTGCAACGATGCCATATTTTCAACAGGAACACGTGCTACAGGAAGGGACGTGAGAGCTGTAGAGAACCCTCAGTTCTCTGATAAGAGAGGGAATTTGTCACTGTAGTTGCCCTACCTTCTCATTCAGATTGGTCACTGAATGCATAAAAGAAAATGAGGAAGCCATGACTTGTTTTATTTTTTCTATTCTTTTTGGGAGAGCTGCTGTACTTTTCTTGTTAAGTGCAATAACACCAACTTGGAAAAGGTTTAAGAAATGTCAAGCTATATAAATAATTGTCCCTGAATGGAAAAACATGGCTTTACTTTGTCATAGGTCACAGTCCATCCATTGTCCTTGCTATAGTGGTGATGCCTGTAGCAGTTGTATTCTGTAACTTCTGACTTTCGATGCATCTAGAAGTTTCAGGCAATCTAGGACCCCATGTGCAGTGCTTTTCAGTTTCCATGTATAGTTATGTGTCTACAGCACAATCCTATGTCTGCATCTGGTCCCTCTGGAACAGTGACAGTAGAGAAGGTGCTGCAGTAAGGCTAGTATCTGGCATACTTTTTCCTGGGGGAATGGATGAAAGCATAGATTTCCTCTCTTGCTGTACAGGCTGTCATCTGAGTGATGTATGCAGAACTATCCAGAGCATGGAGATGAGCAGAACTATTCACATGTCTCGGAGGTCACACGTAGGAGATGGTGCTCAGTGTAGCAGGCCATATTCCCCAGCCTGATGAATAGAAACTTTACTCTCAAATATCAACTTTCACTTAAAAGAAATATCATTATTCCAGAAGCCAGAACAATAATGACTGAGTGATTCTCCTTATTACCTCCAAACACTAGACTAATTTTTATCAGTGATAGTATGTGGCTTGTTTTAATTGTTAAAAAAAGAAATTAGTTCCATTCATATGCAAAATATTATTTTCTACTGAGAGATTAGTTTTCCTTTGAAAGCCTACTAGCAAACAGATCTAATTTGTTTTGCTTCTTTACACAGATACAGAGCCAGGTATCTAGAATATTTTCTCCAGAATGCAGATCAGTTTCTATTAAATGGCAACAATTTGATACAGGTGCACCAGAGCCAATGCAGGCTCCTGCTCAAATACAGTCGCTATTTAACGATGAGAGGCTTCTTGTCTATGGATTCATCCCTCACTGTACTCAGGTAAAGTCTGGAATACACATGAACTACTGGATAGAAATTTACATGTAAAACAATCACAAAGGATGTATATTATTTTGTATTCTATATCCTCTATGCAGCATGCATATAGCTTCTTTTTCATTGCTAAATATCATGAAGTTACTATTTAATTGTCATTATTAGTCTTGCCTCTAAGAAAGAAACAGAGAGAAGAAGTTACCTAATTTAATGTTCCTATCATTGTGCTTTGATAAATACAAGGTCCATTTACTTGTGACTGTCCCCTTGTTATAAGGGGAAGTATGTATAAACCCAGGCATGCAAAGACTTACAGATCTGAGTTATATTTGGGAGACAGAACAGCATGCATGTGTGCTGGTAACGTAGCATGACAGAAGGAAACGGTATTTTTTTCTTTTTTTCCTTTTAGGCCACCTTAAGAGCACTAATAAATGGCCAAGAACTACAGACTGTGGTGTCAACCACTGAACTACAGAAGACAACAGGAACAGTGAGTTTGGCCAACATTCTTTGTATGTGCCATAGAGAGACAAGCTACATGCCGCTTCATGCTCTTTTGAAGGAACTGAAACCCCTGTTTTCAGCAGCTCTTGCACTTTTATTTTTGCTTCTGATGTTTTAACATAGACCTTCAGTTTTCAGACTTTTAAATGGAAACTGACTTACATAGAAGTGTCACCTTTCTCTGTGCTTTCTAACAGAAAACTTAAGCTTCTCTAGAATAGAATAAGCTGCTGCTTATACTGGCAGCCTGTTTGGGTTCTGACTTTATCCTTGGGTTGTCCGTGCTTCAGGCAACCACTGTGAAGAAGCTGCTGCAGCATTCTCTTTCATGTTGTAAATTGTTCACATCTGGAACATCTCATTGCTAGTAAGTAATCTCTAGAAATGTATGGAAAAAGACAGTAAAGTGTTACTAGCCTTTCCACTGCTTCACTAACAATGAAGTGAGGAGTCTTTATGCAGAGGAAAGCACAGCACCCATCTTGAAAAGGAAAACAAGCAAAAAAGAACCATTTATTAAATCTAACAGATGTCTACTCTTGAAAAATCAAAAGAATAGTCAACTTGCAATAATAATTCTGATATGATCATCACCCCTTCCCCACTAAGGGAAGCTCGTTTGTTCAGAAATAGAATTTTTTTTTCCTTATTTAGTATAATCTACTTTGAAAGCTACTATCGTGGGCTGGTTTCCATGCACATGTTGGTTGTGTTGGCTTCTATAAGGTCAGTTAGTTTCCAGGGACATGCCCTTCTACAGGCAAAAAAAACCTGGCAAGCAGAAGCAATGTATTTGCTTGCCATAATGAATTTTTACTTTTTTATATAGAAATAGCTGTAGTACAAATTCCAGGTGCAATTAATAAAGTTTTTAAAGATGTAAACTGGAATGACAAAATGATAAAAAACATGGTCAAAATTAGAAACAAATTATGAATTATTGATGCTTTAGATGAACTCTGAGAATTCCTGCCTGTTTCTTTTCCAAATTTACCCTAGCTCAAAAAATAACTATTTGCTTAAGAGGTTTTCTTCAGAAGTGGCTCTTTTTGGTATCTATCATATTCTTTCAAAAATGAGACAGTGGGAATATTTTGGCAATTGTAACACAATTACAGCTGGAATATACAGCTAGACTTCACCACACTTCCCCCACAAAGTTCCCTCTCTTTGTTAGCTTTAACATATTGAAGACACCAAAATTGTCTTCTTTTCTATGAAAGAGTGGTTTAGTTAAAGAAAAAAAAAAGTAATTTCTGGTTAGTACATTTCTGTATGTCCCTTTTCTGTGTACAACCCCCCAAAAATTACTTGATCATGGTAGACCTAATGAGTTTTTTAAAGTTGAACACTCTAGACTCACTTTACTTTCCCCCCCAGATTCTGTATTTTTATGGATAGGATTAATTTACCTAACTTCACCTATATAGATATTGTTGTTTAAATCTGACATAGTTGTCCAGGCTCTGTTTACAGTCACTGAAGAAAAATGTGTACATCCAGAAGGGGCGTTCTTCCTACCTGTTTTAGTTAGCTGTTTCAAGTTGGATTAATCACCTGGTGGAATTTTTCTGTTTGTTTGCATGCTTGCTTTTTTTTCCTCACCCTTGATTCTATAGAGAGAATGAGCACAACAAGTAAACCTGGGTATTTTTTCGTTTGCTGAAATTAAGTAAAATAAAAATTTACCTTAGGTCCAGGTTGTCATTGCTTTTCAAATAGAAAATTAGCTTGACCCTTCCTTAGAGAATGGGATTCTGTGTAAATATGAAAGCTAATTGCTTGAATCTGGACCTCAAAAATGAAAGGAAGAAGAAGAAATTTTTTTTAAAAAAAGTTACTACTCTTCTCATCAGTTTTGGTTTTTTCGTAGGTGCTGCATAAACTTGCAGCGAGAGCTTTCATTAATGACTATGAAGATGGGATTCTTCATGAGAGTGAAACAGAACATGAGGTTTGATAATCTGAAATAAAAACTATATATTTAAAATGCTAAATAGCAAACATTTCAGTGAAATAGAGAAAATTTTCTTGCTTTGTTAAACATAACTAGGAGGCTGCAGTCCTAATATAATTTCAATGTTAAAGTTACCATATAATAATATCCTCCCAGATAACATTTTGAACAGTTTTGGGACAGTCTTTTCTTCTTCTCCATTATAAGAATGTCCTCTATTAGCATAATGTGTGCATTTTTTTCCTAATCTATAACCTGTCATTGTAGGCCATTGGTGATTCTTCTTTTCCTATAACATGTAACATTCTAGTCTTGTGAAGATCAATACATATTAGTCCAGTGAAAATTCATAGCTTTTGTATAGAATATGATGGAAGATAATGACCTGTGTTTTACAGATAGACAGACTGAATGATCTGGTAATCTGTTAAAAAATTAATTTGAGCTAGTTAAAAACTTCCAATATTGCCATCTTGGCTTATTTGAGAATTTAGACGAATTCTTCATATAAAATACAGCTGCTTCTTACATTAGAAGAAAGATAGAAACAAAAGAAGTGTAGCTAGAGGAAAAGCATGTTCCTGACCAAATCTGAGTGAGGGAGTAGAGAAAGGCAGAAGGGAGCAGACAGTTAGGCGGGCCAGCATATTAATACGAGCTCTTCCTTTTACATGTCCCTATTTAGAGTCTGTAAGTGTGTTTATAGGTACATGTTCAGTTTTGACATCAACATTTCTTCTAGCTGATTGTATTTTTTCTACCTGTTCTATTTGTTAATACTTAACATCTAGATGAAGAAACAAACCTTGAAAAACATGATTATTCGCCTCAGCTTGGAGAACTCAATTATAAGCCAGTTTACAAGCTTCGTTGCAGTTGAGAAAAGGGTATGTTTTCTATATATCTTGTTCTTACTAGCTTCTCTGTCAAGTGTTTCTAAATTCTGTAACCTTGTACATATCAAAACCAGTTTCCATTTTGCTGAACAATGATTATTCTTTTACAACAGAGCTAAAATTATTATTTTTTACATTTTTTTGTTTCTTTTGCAGTATAGCAACTTACTTTCTTTTCTCTCTCTTATATTGTTTTTCCTTACTTTACAATCAAAGTTTGTCAATCTGTGTGTTCCTGTTGTGATTTGCTACAAGGGTTAGTAATTCCTGATAGTGCTGTGGGAGCCAGGCAGGTCAAAGGACAAGGCCAGATGAGAAGTACCCTTGAATCCTTGATGCATAAGCCATGGAACCCTTTCTCATGAAAAGTAAGGATGCCCAACTACAGCAAACTGGCCACTCTAGCCATGGATCGCTGAAGTGATGGATTTTGTATTGGCAAAAGTCATTCCAGGGGAGTCTGTGTCAGGTGGAAGTTGCAAGGAAAGAAAAACTTGAAAAATCTCTCTTTAATATTGCAGTACACTATGGACTTTTTAATTGATTTCAGTATTACAACAGT
Organism: Aegotheles bennettii; assembly: GCA_013398125.1. NCBI lineage: Eukaryota > Metazoa > Chordata > Aves > Caprimulgiformes > Aegothelidae > Aegotheles > Aegotheles bennettii. The sequence continues at coordinate 140,050 of VZRW01008306.1, forward strand.
GGTAGAAGAAACAAAAGCCTTACAGCAAATGGAAAGAAATACATATGCATGATAACCTTGAAATTCAAGGATCAGCAAGAAGAGTTTTCAAATGGAAAGCTGTATTATGATAAGCAAGATGATCTCGGTTTAAGTATTAGGTGGGGCACAGAGAATGGGAATTAATCTGACCAAATATACATGTGTACATTTAGCAGTAAGTCAGTCACATTTGCCTTCCTCTCGTGGTCAGTGGAAATAAATAGATATTTCTAGAGCTTGATTCATCTCATCCTGGAGTTAAATAACTAAATCAGGTCAGATTCATTTTCTCAAGAGGCCTTTTCTCAGCACTGATTATAGGTGTTACCTGTAGTCACTGTTTCAGATTCAAGAATCACCTCCTCCGAGTTCAAGAGCTGTCTATCCCAATGAAAGTTGGGCAAAAATGCCAGGAGGCCTGGCATGAACATGGACAAACAAGGAACTTCTGGAAAAACTCAGACATAAAAAGGAAGTAAACTGACAGTGGAAGCAGGGACGAGTAACTTGGAAGGAGTATAGCGACACTAGCTGAGCATGCAGAGACATCGTTAGGAAAGCCAAAGTCCACATGGAGTTGAATCTGGCAAGGGATGCCAAAGACAACACAGTGGGCTTCTCTTAAGTGTCTAAGTGGCAAAAGGAAGACTAGGGAAAATGTAGACCTGCTGCTGAATGGGGCAGGGGAACTGGTGACGCAGGACATGGAAAAGGCTGAGGTACTGAACACCTTTATTGCTTCAGTCTTTACTAGCAAGACCAACTTTTGAAAATTCAAGGCCCCAGAGAGGAAGGGGGGAGTTTAGAGGAAGATGTACTCTTGGTGAAAGAGGAACGGGTCAGGGAATGCTTAAGCAAACTGTGGACATACATAAGTCCATGTGCCTTAGTGGGATGCACCCACAAGTGCTGAGGGAGCTGGCTGATGTTGTTGTGAGACAACTCTCAAAAATCTTTGAATGATCATGTCAATTGGGAGAATTGCCTGAAGACTGGAGGAAAGGAAGTGTCACTCCTATGTTCAGGAAAGGCAAGGAGGACCCACAAAACTACAGGCCAGTCAGCCTCACCATGATCCCTGGGGAGATGGTGGAGCAGCTAATCCTGGAAACCATTTCCAGGAACATGAAGGAAACCATTTCCAGGCACGTGAAGTCATGAGAAGTAGCCAACATGGATTCACCATGGGGAAGTCATACTGGACCAACCTGATAAACTTTGAAGATGAAATTAGTGATGTGGTAGATGCAGTGGATATTGCAGGGGAGAGCAGTGGATATTGTCTGCCTGGACTTCAGTAAGCCTTCTGACACTGTTTCCTATATGATGCTTATACAGAAGCTGATAAAATATGGGCTGGATAAGCAGACAGTGAGGTGGATTGAAAACTGGCTGAATGGCCAGGCCCAGGGGGTGGTGATCAGTGGCAGGAAGTCTAGTTGAACACCAGTGATTACTGATGTACCCCAGGGGTCAATAGTGGGGCCTGTCCTGTTAAAAATCTTCATTAGTGTTCTGGATGATGTGACAAAGTTGTACCCTCAGCAAGTTTGCTAATGACACAAAACTGGGAAGAGTGGGTGATAGACCAGAGGGTCATGCTGCCATCAAGAAGTGCCTCAGTAGGCTGGAGAAATGGGCTGACAAGAACCTCATGACATTCAAAAAGAACTTTTACAGCTTTTTACAGTGTCCAAAAAGTTATTTTGTATGGTATATTAATATAAATAAAAGTAGGCCTGAATCAAGAATTCGGTGGAGATGCTGAGTAAAACAAGGATACCTTTTCCTATTTTTACTGTTTCTTGATGTCTACTTTATTATGAAAAGCAATACCAATAGCGTATGTACATTATAAAAGTTAGATTTTTCTGGAAATATTGCTTTCATGAGTAATAACTCTTAACATTTGCAATTAAAGATCAAAAGACAGACATGCATTCCTAAAAACATCTGATTAAAAAGCAATTATAAAATGCAATGATGTGAAGTTATTCAAAATTCCCAGGTCAAGGACTACTTTTTAAAACAAGATCACTCAACTGAGTCAATTTAAATATCTTTCTGTAATGCACCTCAGTATTCCATCTGGTACAAAACAGAAGCAATATTCGGGGAAAAAATATGTTGCAGAGTAGCAAAGGAATACCTGTGTGATTTCATGAACTGGTTGTTTACAAAGGGTGTCCACAGATCATTGTCTCTCCTGATTTTTATGTGTCTGGTTTTGCAGTTCTTCAAAAGATTCGGTTTCCCCTTGTTGATATGATGCCTCTCAGGAATCAGACTTCTAGAATGTTATGTTTTAATTATGTCTGTAAATATAATAGCTTTCATCTCATTTCTAGTCTAGGATGACTTTTTTCGGCCCAGTGGAACAGAAAATTGCAGACATTTTAAGGCAAAAGCACCTACATAACACAACGCAGTACCATGCAATATACCCAAAGTATCCCATACAGCTTGGCACTGTTATCATACTATGCAATTCGTCTTCCTAACGTGATTCTGCAGAATGCAATGTGTTTTAGCACATCTATAATGCTGCTTATGTTTGACAAAAAGACCTGCCTAAGATTTGGAATTGATTTCAATTATGTGGATTTGAACAAATTATACATACAAATATATACTGTCCACCTTTAAATTTCATGTGAATCTAGTTAATGACAATACGTTGTCTCTCAAAATAGTAAAAAATGTGAAGTTACATTTACTGGGTTTTGTATATACTTAGTATTTTTAATGTGCTGCATTATCTGCTTATTCCCCGTTTTCAACACATTTCAAACTCACAAAAAAAAATGCACTGTCTCTATAATGCCAGAGAATTTTCCGGTTTGTAACTGTGGTGTATTTTAATTTAGGATGCTAATGAAACTCCTTCTGCTGATGCTCCAAACATCTTGGAAATTATAGCTCAAGAAGATGTAGATTTTTTACCTTATATGGACTGGGATGGAAAGTCAACGGAATTTGGCTGTTTCTTTTCAGAAGAAATTGCCTTTGCCCCGGTAACTACATTTAATATATGTTCTTATTGCTAACATTTTCAGTATATTATCCCGTTGTGGTGCTGTATTGTATATGTAACCATGTAGCAATCATTCATGAAATCTGTTCAATTTTAAATTATTTTTAATACAATTAATCCCACACAAGTACTGTGTGGAATTCTACTATAAACACAAAAATTTCGAGGAACCTGTCCCAAAAATAAAGTACACTTAAAAATATCGTGAGTACAGCAGAGGTTTTGAGAGACAATGTGATAATACAGACTTCTTTCCCCTTCCAGAAGAAACTAACACCTGTTAGAGCATTCTCTCATAAGAATATGCTAGTGTAGTAGGAGCCTTAAATTCTACTCCTAAGAAACTCAGGGGGAGAGGAGGGGAGTTTCAAGGAAAATCAAGGTATTTATCCGTAAAAAAGCAGAGAGGTACAGCCAAAGCAGTGAGACTACAGGAAATGGAGATAAGCATGACTGTAAGAAGAGGACATATTGCTAGCATGCAATGGGACAATCTCTGGGATGATGAGGGAGCAATGAGAAAAACTTGAACTAGTAGAACTGGATGTTTGCTAGTTACGGTAGCTCTTTCTTGGCCTTGGAAACTACAAGAGATGCTTGCATCAGTTAGCCAGCAAGTATAATTCTGTCAGTCTGTAAAGTCTTAACAGATTAAAGCTTTACATCTCAAAATTGTGAGGCAACTCAAGAAAATAATTTAATAGACAAATAATGATGTTGTGCATGACCATGATGTGCATTTAATACCACTCAGGAGCATCATCTCAGCCTGTAGTCTGTAATGTATTAAGATAGTGAGTTATTTAGAATGATAACTGGATGTGTGTTCTGTATCTAAGGTCAACTCATACAAAGCCATTTTCCTGATCCTTTGGCCCAAGAATTCCTAGGCAGAAGAGTACCCAACATATTCATTAGCATGTGGTGATGGTATAGCCCAGGCTCACTAGCTTGAATGCAGCAGCTACTGGACCTCAGCTGGTACATGTGCCAGAATTGCAGCAGAAGCAGGATCCATACCTCACTTTGTGTAGATCTACAGGGTGTTTCAAAAAGATGAACCCAATTTTAATGACAGGATGCTTCGAAATTGGGTCCATCTTTTTGAAACACCCTGTATCTCCTGTGTATGTACCACTATTGTACAGCAGAACTTTATAGAATATGCTGAGTTGGAAGGGACCCTCCAGGATCATTGAGTCCAACTCCTGTCCCTCTGCAGGACACCCCAAGAGTCACACCATGTGCCTGAGAGCATCATCCAAATGCCTCTTGAACTCGGGCAGGCTTGGTGCTGTGACCACTGCCCTGGGGAGCCAACTTCCTTGGCTTATAATCATTGTTATATTTATTAATCATTTGTATCTTAATTATGTAAAATACCTCTCTGCTCATATTTTGTTACAGTCAAACTTTTCTCTGAATTTGCCTGTGTAAGGTAGAACAGGGTAAGAAATTTCTACTTTAACTGACATATTACTTTAATTTTGAACATACGAGTGACAATATAATGATACTGCACACACTGTAAGAAGAAATACTGTTTTGATTGAAAAGAGAAAAGTATCTTACTAACTCTGGAATTACTTTGTCTACCTGTAATTTTACTGGACAGGCATGTTTCCAAGAGGTTAATTCAGCTTCTTTACTAAGTGAGGAAGTTGAACCTGAAAGACTCCTATTTCAACCAGAAGAAGTTCCTGTTGGTGAAAAGAGCATCTCACCAAAAAACATTCTGCAGGGCTCTGGAAATGTTTCTGAACTTGGAAGTAGTACTTGCGGTTTCAAATCAAATTTCAGTTTTGATGGAAGTATCACAACAGAGAAATCATCTGGATCAAGGTCACCTTTACCATGTGCCCTTAATCTACTGAAAGTTGCTGAACCCGTCTTGTCATTTGGTTTTGGAGGAATTCATCAGACTCTACAAGATTCACTTCAGACTCCTGGATTTAGAAGAAAAGGTGTTTGTGGGGGTGTTCCTAAACCTGCTCCTCCTCCTCCTCCTGCCTCTTCTTTTCAAAAATCGGTGGGAGACATGAAACCACCTTTTTATTCTTGTGTTCCTCCAATGGGTTCAGCATTGTTTGGTTCACCTATTCCCATATGCGTAAATTCTGGAGAGACTAATGTTGGAAAACAAGTTGTTGTTCTTCATGCTAATAAAAAAGAAGCACCGCCACGGACAAAGTGTAAGAAAAAGGCAGTACGTAAGCGTGATGATACGGCTCCTGAAGAAGGATCTACTGAGGAGTTTAAAGCTGTGGTGAGTCTTCCATCAATATATATATATTATATATCTTTTATATATAGGATGCTACACATCATGTTGAAATCCAACCTGAATTCAGCTAATGAAAGCTGCCTTAAGCGTTTGCATTTCAATGTTCATGGATGTACAGCCAAAAAAAGAACATGGGAAGGCTGGTGATGAGGCCGCTTTCCAACTCAAGAAATTACTTTGTATCATCTAGTAATAGCTATATGGGTCAATCTTGCTGGTTTATGCCAAGATGGAGGATTCAACAAAGTCTTCCAGTCAGTTCAGTAAATACAAATGAAATTCCTGAGCTCCAAAATCAGTACCCATCCTCTATTCATGCATTGCCTAAAAAATGAGTAGAAGGAAAAAATATCTTTGGAGATAAACATTGTGTAAATTATTTTGTTCTCTTTGCTTTCAAACTGATTTTATAAAGAGAATGATGACATCAAAGTCATGCTATTTTTTGTTCCGTTCATGGGCAATCAATCATGCTTAAGAAACAGTATAAAATCAGAGCCAACAAGTGGTGGTAACATCTCAAGAGTCAAATTTTACTCTGTATTTGCCCAGTATAAGGTAAAATAGGGTAAGAAATGTTTGTTTCGAACAATACGTTTTTACTTACATTTTGAACATACAAATGACAGTATAATGGTAATGTGCATAATACAAGAACACATACAGTTTTGATTTTCACATACAGTTTTTGATTTTTTTGAATCAAAGAGTAAAAATGTCTCCCTGACTCTGGAATTATTTCATCCCTTGTAGTTTTGCTGAACAGGAACTTTCTCCAGCTGTAACTGATGCTTGTGCAAATGCTTTCCTAAGCGAGAGAGAATGAACCTTTTCATCCAGAAAAAGAGGTTTCTTTTTAAAAAGAGGAGTGTTTTTTTAAAACTTTTAAATGCAATTACTTTGTATTAGGATGTAGTAGCTGCATGGGTAATGGTGATAAGATTCTTAGTTAACATTATCCTCTCCAGGGTCAATCAGGGTGCCTTAGAACAACAGCTAAAAAAAGGAATCAACAGAGAATTGAGTTGCCTTCTGTAAACTGGAAAGAAATTTTTGCACTCCAAAATCAGGTACAGTACCCATAGTCTATTTTGTGCACTACTTAAAAATACAATATAGGTAGAAGGAAAAAAATTTTTTTTACTTTAATCCTGTCCTGAGAAAAAGTAAAATACATTTATAAAAATGTTTATAAACAGATTTTACAAGTGTATGATGACATCAGTCATTCTGTGTTTTATTGTTTTCACGGGCAATTCAGCAATGGATAAGTAAGGAACAGTATAAAATCAGGGCAAACCGGTACTAGTACACCTCCAGAACCCTTTTTTACAGCCTCCATCAGTTTGCAGCTTGGGGGCTTCCTGAGTCAAATATAAAAACATATAGGGGAAGCTAAGTGGATGCAAATAATACACATTATGCAAGAAAATATAAAGTATTTGGGTTTTAGAGGGTTAGACTGAGAGATGTTGCAGCAGAAACTTCCCCTGGACAGTCAGACCAATTGCTAGGGAAACTGCATGGAACTGTACTGTCCGAGGATCCCGCAGATAGGAGTCAGAGCAGGTAATGTTTAGCTTTGTTGGTTTTGGTATGTCCCGTGTGGTGGGAAAATTCCCTGTTCTGCATAACCCATTGCCAGTTTGGTGAGCTTATCAACTTAAGGGGTAAGGTCATGATCAGCAGTCAGATTGTGGGTCACACAGTCAATAATAAAGTAAGTAATAAACTGAGGGAGGTTTTCAAGAGTATTACACGAACCAAGGGAAGAAGCCACTGTGGAAAGCCCTCAGTGGAGACTGCACTCATAATTGGCAGAGATTGGCAGCTCAGCATGGTGGTATATTGAATTCCCTTTGCCACCCCACACACTAGATTCAGTAGGCCTTCCAGGTGCCCCAGCTTCATGTTCCTTTGTGCAGCAGAGTCCACTTAGTATTTGCATCCTCATGACTATTTCTTGCTAATTTTTATTAAGCATTGCTTCGTTCTGTGTGTAATTAACTTTATTTTACGTAAGGAGTTTGCATCTGAAAGTAGTAAAAGTATAACCAGCCTCAGCATTAAGAAGAGATGGATATTTTCCCTCTATTTTTGACAGGACACTTGTATCAAATTATTTCTAAACATTGAACCATTACCATATGCCACATGGATACAGTGGGGATTAGAGTAGTAGACTTGTGATTGACTTTTGTGAGAATTAACTCCCAAGGAGTGCTTCAAGATATTTTCTTTTTCAGCAGAATTGCTAACTGTTGAACTTCAAAAAGAAAAGTTTCTCATGTTTTTTACACTAATTGAACTTAATATTCTACAGATTTAAATTTTTTACATAGTTTGGATAATTATTATCTAAACATCTATTTAAAAGCGTGTATTATCTACAGTTACAGTTTTCTAAGACATAAAGCTGCAAGGACAAGTAGAGGTTCAAAAGTATTTAATATTGAAGAATAAGCACTTGAACATCCTGTTGAAAGCCTGTCTTCTATCTGACCTGAGGGTAGCAAACTATTTGGCAGATAATTTTAATACTGAGAGTTGTCTAAGTTTTGGCAGGGAAAGCCAGATAAAATAGGATTGGTTTTGTTAATACTGTGTTTAACAATATATATATTAAACTTTGCCTTCACAGCAGAGGAGAGGGATCCTATATTGTTTCTTTTGAGTAAGAGGAATGCTTATTTTTTTAGCACCTTTAAAAATAATTTTCAGAAGGAATTTGTTTGAAATGAATTTGAAAACGCTAATGTTGTCATTGTGCATACTTTATATGGGAGTGATTTTGAAATTAATTTGTTTAAGGGTTTTTTACAGGGTAGGCTAACTACAGCGTTCCAGGTCAATTACAGACACTTGATGGTATGTCAAAGATTTGTGAAGTTTAGCATTTGAATCACCTAAATTGATTATGTGGATTACAGTTTTTGTGTTTGTGTAAGCTTTAAAAAAAATATTTAAAGGAATTCTCCTGTGTCTGTTTTGTTCTTGCCAAATACATTTTCAGTGTCCTGGGTCTTTGGCTTATCCATATATTTGTTTATTCCATAGGATGGCTCTTGGAATCTCGGTCCGCAGTTGGGTAAAATCTTGAAATTTGATGTTGATCATTTAATTAACGATTGCCTTATTAAAAAAGGCATTCAGTCACTTGGTAAATACCTTTCTGACATTAAAAACAATACATTGTGTTTTATTTCCTATGTGTATGTGTTATTACTCTGTATGTATAGTGGAACTCTCAATAACTTACGCTCAGAATTTAAATGGATCTCTTAACTTAAAGGTTTCAAAAGTGCCTAATTTTAAGAATACAGTTTCTTCCCAACTTCTCTCACAATAGAGTGTCCTGATTGCCAAGCACATTTCCTGGAGAAATGTGTGCAGGATGTGAGATAGTTGGAATGGCAATAGGAGTTCTTTTATCTCAGTTACTGTATCTGGTATATTAATATCTACTAAGGAAAAACAGGGAAAAAAAGTCTCTCTTAGGAGAGAGGCAGAGATCACTTCTGCTTTTCACATTTCAAATAATATGAATAATATTGATATCATTCTTACACACGTGTGCTGTCTGCAGCATTCAGTAGCACTCTGCCTAGACACTTTGCTGTTTGATTCTGTCAGTTGGTGCTCTTTGCTGGCAGCAGACCAGAAAACTTGGGGGCAGGAAAGGCAATTCCTTCTTTCTAAATTATTAGAGGGTGCAATGCTTCACGAAAGAACAAAAATCTTACAAGTTTCCCATAATTGTATGTATTAAAATCAAAGTAGATTAGAACCCAAGCAAACACAAGCTGCAGAGATCCCAACAAAGCATTACCAAGTTTAAGTTTGAAATCCAGGAGCATGTTTGTCAAATCACTAATGTGAATACTCTTGATAGTAGTGATTGTATGGTGAGAGAATTCAATAGCATTAGGGCAATTGATGTTTTAAAGTGATATGGAGTACTTTGCAGAAAGTAACCTTTTCTGTTGTCAAGAAATCATTTAAATAGTAATACTACTTCCCTTTTCTTCTTCCCTAGGCCCAAATGCAAAAGAGAAGCTGCTGCAGTTGGTTGCTACTCTTCTTGTGCTACAGTTCATACGCTGCACAGAGAAACTGAAAGGGATTGTTTTCAAAACACTGATGAAACTGGATGATTCATCTAATTCAAGGTGCGCTTTTAAATAAAATCTTAGAATTTAATGCAGTAATATAAAACTTCTCAACATACAGAAGATGAATTTCATTATGGAGAGTCAGTGACTACACGACAGGGTACGGCTGTAGAAAGGGGAATGAAAGGTATTAATCATATTGGTGGCATGTGGTTTCTTTTAAGAGGGTAGATGGAGGAAGGAATACTTTGCAAAATATGATACAAAATTTGAGAAGTATAGAAAGTAATGAAAGGTATTTTATACTTAATAGAATCATTGAATAATTGAGGATGGATATGACCTCCGGAGGTAATCTCTTCCTTAAAGCAAGGCCATCTCAGATGTTGAATAAGTTGTTCAGAGTCTTGCCCAACTAAGATTTAAATATCTTTAAGGATGGAGATTTGCCAATCTCAACTTTTTTAAGGGCAGCCTTTCCTAGTGTTTAATATCACTTATTTTATATATTAGGAAAAAAATTTTATCGGCGTTTTCCTTCATGTAACTTGTGTCTGTTGGCTTGCACCCTTTTTTAGTATTATATTTATGCCACGGTGTTCTTCACAAGCATACACCATACAATATTATGGACAAGACTTTTGAAATTATTAGAGCAGATGATTGTTCACAGCACAACTTCCACCCTATCCTTTAGCTGTGGGGAGTACTGCTGCTGGCTCGTTGTGAACCCTGCCCACCGCACTTCTGTATGTCCCCCTGCTCTATGATCCTTTGAATATAGGGTCCCTGCATCTGGGAGTGAAGTGAACAATTATCAGCTGGAAAGTTTTTTTGGTATAAAGATAAAAGGCTTAAAAAAAGCATGAAGAAATAGGCCTCTAGTGAATCGGGATTGCCCCAGCCACCAACAGATTCCTTGTGCCAAAATGGGAAGCCTTACACACTTCATACTTTACAGGGCACGTAGGAACAGGATAAAGAAACAGTCAGGAGTGCCCTGGAAATCCTTCTCCCTCTTTTGAAACTCCTTGACAGAGTGAAAAAATGGTTGTGTAATTTTGGCTACTTTGGTCAAGAATACAAATAACATTGCAGACGGCTGGCTGAAAGCAATTCTGACATACATGGAAGTACAAAGGGAGGAGTCAGGTTTGCCTTTATGAAATGCATGGTACTTGACTGCAGTGGTTGGAATAGTGCAAATAAATGCAAGCAATGATTAAGAGTCTATATACTTCCCGTATGGAAGATTCTAAAAAGATAGGGCAGCTCAGCTGATGATGTTTTCTGCATCAGATGATATTTTATACAGGCTGGATCATAGTGCTAGAGAAAATTTTCTCATTCAAATAATTATCATTAGAATAAATTATATTCTTCTTGCTTGTTTGGTGGATTTACAAGATTTTATTATAATAAAACTTCATTTCTACACACAGTGGTGCTCATTGGGCCTTTGAACTTATCAAGAAAGCAATAGAGTGGGTAAGAAGAGTTGAGAAGCGATTTCCATCTATTTGCTATCGACTTGAACTTGGGAAAGATTGGGATTCTGCCACCAAGAAGATACTGGGTATCGAGCCTATCTAATATCAGTTCTCTTTCTACTTAAAATATTTCATCAAATAATGCTTTAAGATAATAACAGAGTTAGCTTTCCCTGCAGTTTTACATAAAAAGTTTAGATTGAGGACATTTGATTTTATATTATTACTGAATTATTATTTTATTATTACTGAATAATTCTTCTCATAGTCAGACTTAAAGGTATGGAAATAAAGGGTCTTACAGTCTTGATTTGACATATATGTACTATTTTACTTACCTGTAACTGCTAAGAATACCTTAATATTTCTTTTTTTACAGTAATCATTTTGGTTGATTGCACATTATAAAAGCACTTTTATAATATCTTTGTTTTGATTTCTCCTAAAATCTTATGTACTTCTTCAATGGCACGGTAAAGCAAGCATAGTGTAGTAATTCAGTTAAGCATGGCAGATGTTTTGACAGATACAAGAATATCATAAACAAAGAACTAATAAATATCTTCATAAAATATCAGTGTTTGCAATTGGATGTTTTTTTAAGTCCTACAGTGTGTCTTGAAATGCAAACAGCAGAACAGTTATTTTTCCTCCTGCACTGCTTTTCTTATCGGTCACAGTCCGTTTGTGAGTATATAGGTCAGGAAGAAGTTCTCTCTCTTTTTTTTGTTGCTGTTACTCTGTATCCTGATTTTATTCTATTTTATATATATTTTATACTGGACCAGACACTGGAACCTAATAACTAAACCAGACTAAAGGGGATTTATTTTCATTTAATGGGCTTTTCACAGGTGTTTAAGTGAACACATTACCTCTTCTAAACTAAGGAGCTGCGCAGAATCACACCTTGGTACTTAGTGATCTGAGGAAATGTGGTTACGCGACACAGTACAATCACACCGAGGCGGGATCCAGTGTGCACAGAACACACCATGCAGTTGTTTGTCCAGCCATTGAAAATACTCTGAAGCAGAAGTTCCACAGCCAGCTTAGCCGGTGTGTTCCACTGCCCTTGCAAACAGAGACTGCTCCCCAGCAGCAGCAGGGAAGTGTTGTAAGAGGTTACTGAGGAAAATTCTGGAATGTCTCTCATAGATGAGAATTTGAGCAAACATCTGCTGAGGATGGAGTAGATACACTTGATCTTGTAGAGGAGGTTGCTAAGAGGGGTATCCTGAGGTCCTTCTGTTTCTAAGGGGCTCTGGGTCCTTGTTTTCATGTGTGTAACAATACCAGCTCTTTTTAGTAGCAAGTACAAAGGAAATACTTGTACTGCACTTCCTATTTGAGAAGTGCTTGGGTATGGGTTTCTTAAGAACTAGACTCCTTACTGTAGACAACGCTAAGCCAGCTTCTAAATCTGCTGTGAAGTCTTTGTATACTCAAGGTCTGTGTTACCAGCGTTACCTTGGAAAGTAACCGATTGAATTTGTACTTTTCTCTCACTGCAGTTAATTGTCCTATGGACTATGGAGCTGTATGAGGCAGTTGGGTGTTCTCACTGTCGCACACAGCACACTGGAGCCCGGGTCTCGCCCCAGGGATGAGAAACCACTTGTGAGATGGGGCCTTTGCTAGGGCCAGTGCCAGGGGTTGTTCAGCAGGCACAGGGGTTGGGGTTTGTTTGCAGCTTGTTATAGGTTTGTCTCTTTTCCTCCGGATTGTTACATGGAGAAGCTGTGCTTGCCTGCAGGCAGGCATTTTAACACGTAATTCCATGAAATGTGAAAGGATTCCTGTTCCCAGTGAGAGACCTCGCCCCGGGGCACCCCTGCCCACCCTTCCTTCGTGTTCCCCTTGCCCTGCCGAGGGCACATGTTATAAATGACTTCGAGGCATATAGCAATTAATCAGGTTTATTAGGCAATAGCAAGCAAGCAAACAGCGCTGGGTGTGCAGGGAGTCACCGCTCCACCAATGCACACACCTTCCTCAACACTCCACCCGGTGTATGTGTGGTTACGTGTTACATATTCAGTGCATCACCTAACACGCCTGTACATATTCATGACCTATCCCAGCTTCGCATTATAGTGAGTTTAAAAGTCATTTTCATATTATTACACCTGCGCAGTGCTTCCTGGTGGTCGTGGGCAGCGGTCTCCAGGGATGAAGTAAGGGTCTTCCTCCATTTGTACTTTTCACCCCTTGGTGCTGAGCATGCTCTCTAGTTCCTTGGCCACAGCCCAGTCACAAGGCTGGTTCCCACTGGTTTGGGACCCAAGGTGTAGGCACAATGTTACGGTTACTCCCTTTATCAGTGGTTGTGTCCTTGCCTCCCTGTTATCCATAGTGCTGTATCCTCCCTTTTTGCCTGGACAAGCACAATAAGTTTCAAGCGAGCAGTATGCATTGATTAGCGAGCAGCTCTTCACAGATCATTCTTTAACTCATTCCTTAACTCCTCATTCCCTTGCATCAATCTCAGTGTGCCGTGTCGGTTTCTGTACCTGCAGAACACCTGTGTCTGGCTCGGTTTTCATCCCCTTTGCTCGTAATTCTCCCCTTGCCGGCCTCAGGTCTTTCCCACAGTCACAGGCTGGGTCTCACTGCCCATTTAACTGACACGAATCGTTCTTTAGCTCGTAACGCACAGCACCCTCGGGCCGGGGGGTTCGGCACACGCCCGCTTTTACCGTGGACCAGCCCGGCCCGCCCGGGCACGGCACCAGCGGCGGGAACGCGCCCCTGGGGCTCAGCCACCGCCTCCCGAAGGGCCGCTGCGCCAGGGGCCGGCCCCAGGAAGAGCCCCCGGGGCACCGTGCGGGCGCGCAACTCCGGCGCTCACCCGGCGCTCGCCTC